>JACTOM010000045.1:4461599-4686085 GCA_015832385.1 Elymnias hypermnestra | reverse complement strand
TGTCAAACATTTATCCATGAAAAGGTTGAACAGCCATGGTGACGCAACACATCCCTGTCGAACACCTCTTTCGACAGGAAACCACTCCGTGTACGCTCCGTTTATTCTGACACAGGCACTAGAACCCTCATAGAGAGACTTCAATGCTTGGATCAGACAACCGCTCACCCCATACGTAGATAACGTTGACCACAGCTCATTCCTCACCACTCGATCATAGGCCTTTTCTAAATCTACGAACGCGCAATAAACTTTTTGGTGTTTAGCCAAACATTTTTCAGTTATGCACCGTAAAGAAAAGACCTGATCCGTACATCCCATTCCTCTTCTAAATCCCGCTTGCACGTCCCATATTTTCCCATCAGTTTCATTAATCACCCTTTCAATTAATATCTTTGCATACAATTTGCCGACGACACTAAGAAGGCTGATACCGCGGTAATTTTTGCACTCCTGCTGTGACCCTTTTCCTTTATATAGAGGGACAATTACGGCCTTGCTCCAATCTCTTGGGACTTGACCTTTCTCCCAGCATATATTGAAAAGGCAGTACAGCTGAGCTACCACAATCCCGCGGCCAGCCTTCAGCATCTCGACTGACACTCTGTCATACCCAGCAGCCTTACCTGATTTCATACCTTTTATCGCTTTCATGATGTCATCCATACTAATCTCGCTATCACTTGTCTTACATTCATTGCTATCCGCAGAGGCCATATTTACCTCTGCTTCATTTCTTTCAAACAAACTTTCAAAATGATCCTTCCATCTCTTCAATATCCATTCTTCTCCTTTTATTAAACTTCCATCTAAACTTCTGATTTTACAAAGCTCCGAGGAAGTAGATCTCCCTCGGGCAAATTGTATTGATTTCCAGAAAAACTTTTTGTTTGACTGAAAATCATCAGAAAGTCTCCTATCATACATATCACTGTATTCTTCTTTTTTCTTTCTTACAGCTTCTTTCACGATTACTTTCACCCTTTTGTATTCCTTTTTTACGTCATCATTAGTTGCGTTTTGCATTCTTTGGTTCGCTTTTGTAGCCAACCAATCGGACCAAGCTTTCTTCTTTTCACATACAGCTGCTTGAACATTTTTGTCCATCCACAAATCTTCTCTTTCTTACCTTTCCGCCTTTTAGACACTCCATATACATCAATAGCAGCACCAACCAATACATCTTTAAATTTATTCCATAAACTTTCAATCTCATTTCCTTTGTCTTCACTTTTGAATCGCCCACTCAAATATTTCCGATATTCTTCTCTAACATCCTCTTCTTGCAATCTCTCCACTTTTATTTGTTCAAAAATGCTCGAGGTTTCCTTTTTTCTATGGCGCCACCGATTCGGGCAACAACCAGGTAGTGGTCAGTATTGATGTCGTTCTGATACCATTACTTTATAGTGAACTAGCTGTTCCTCATAGTGTCACCCTCATAGCTTTTCTCTTAAATGTGATGAGCATATGGTGTGATATTTCATTAGTGAACACCTATATTGAGGATGGAATTACTTTGTTAAATTTCAAAACAATCTGATGAATAGTTTTAGATGTCTTACTATGAGTGCATGACCGATTTTCACATATATGAGTATATGAGCTTCCACTGGGTATAAAGAGCCAAATATAAGATACTTATTTCCTAAGATAGTGTTTCAAAAATAAATTAATTAGTATCTTTTGTAATGATATGTTTTGTTAATCATACAGCTGTAATAATAATCATCAAAATTATATAAAGATCCAAATGACAGTTTATACATAAAGGCCATTGATATGTTTGTGTGTATGTGTATATATATAAACCATTGTCGCATTGCCCTTCTTCTTATGAAATCCTATCAGTATATTCAGTGATGTTAAAGACAAGTAAAGTTATATATGTATCACATATTTTATGAAATATAATGTTTTTCTTACACAACTTTCAATTTGTAAATTATTTTTTGCATGCTAAACCTATTAACTCTACAAGGCAAATAAACTTGGGTACTTTGTAGGTGTTAATACAACAACAGCAAGCAAAAATCAATGAGCTTGTGAGCAAGGCTCAGGTGGAAACCATACAAATAATGGCGGAAGAAAACAACATTAGCCTCTCAGAACTTGATACAATTTTGCAACCAATTATTGATACGTGTACTAAAGATAGCATTTCAACAGGTACTTTCAATTACTTTGCGATTTTTATTCCTGAACTAAGTATGCTTTATATATAACTTGCTTTAGAGATAAATAATCACAATCAAAAATATTTAAAACTTTAGCAAATAAAACAAATTAAAAAAAAAAATAGGTTGCTATTCTTCAAAGCAGCTGTTTCCGTAGTTTTTTTGTTAGGAAAAAAATAGTGAGGAAAGGAACGGCAGTCTGGCAATGGGCAATTAGGGCTGCCGACATATTGTCGCGCTCACTCACAAAATGGTGCTAATACTCACTTCTCTAGCAGAGGTACCGGGTTCGATTCCCAAGCAGGACAAAATTTAGGAAGTTAAACTTTCTAATATGTCTTAAGTCTTGACTGATGGGAAGCTTGCGCATTGACTAGCTTCCACACTGCCGGAAAAGAAGTATAGTCAGGCAAAAAATTTGCTTTCCAATATAATGTGTATAAACTGTTAGAGGTAAATTACAATCAAGCGCTTTTATCAGCAATTAAAAAACGAGCAGCTTTACAAACAATGAATCTAAAGTGATTAGGCCAGTTTCTTTCTCTTATAAACGGATATCAATTTTCATTTATTTTGTTATTTCATAGTTTCATGGCAATAAATTTTTTATTATATTTCATAAAAATACTTTCTATACTGCCTATATTCATAAAGGTCTTTGTTTGTTGATTTATTCTATGATTATGAATGAATGTTATATATATGTGATGCTCTAATATTTATTTTACTTAAGACGTTTTTATTCATTTACTCAAGTTCAAATATATTTTCAATACTTTATAATACTGTGCTGAAAAAATGTACTGCATTGCCTTTAAGAAGTTTGTGCTTAATTTTACTTGTTTATTGTGAAATTTATAACTATATAACAATTTTGCTGCAGGCAAAGGATGGATATTGCAACATGCGACTTCGCATGATGCTGGAAAAGTGATATCACAGCACCTCCTGAGGAAAGTCACTCAGCCAGGTGCCCCTTTCCCTCAGAAGCTTCACATCATTTACCTCATCAATGATGTACTGCATCATTGGTTAGTATATGTAAAATTTACCCTTAGCATTTTAAGTTTTATTGGGGTTAGTTGATTAAAAAAATATTATATGTGGCTATTGCACATTGTGTTAATCATTTGTTACATGTAGCTTTTCAATAACAATTCAAATAATATTACACTTTTTTTATGAATACTTTATTACTTACTATTAAAATTTCAATACTTGCATTAACTATATAAAAATCTTATATATTCTTGATATTGGACATGATATTTCAATTGATATATAATATTTGTAATATGTGACCCTTGCAACTCACTGCCGATTTGGTGTCTATGATACAATTATTCCTAATTACAGTGCACGCAAAAACGCTGAAGATCTCAAGAAAAATTTGGAAAATGTGGTGGTTCCAATGTTTTGCAATGCCAGTATAGGTAACACATTTCTAATAATGTCCTCAATGATTTAGGTTCTCTTGTCTGTGCATTTCTCATCAATTAAGTACATCTAGTACATCATCTGTGGTCTACCAGGCAGGTAACTTGCTTGAATCACCTCATCTGGTACGGCAACTATTCAATCTTTCCCCTGTTTCAGCTGTCACAGAGGAGCAGGAGGCTAAATTGAACAAGTTGCTCCGGCTTTGGGAGTCAAAATCAAACTACTTTGATGCTGCTGTTATTAAAAAAATGAAAAGCCCAACAAGCTCCTACCAAGAGTATCAAAACAACCTGATCTCGCAGCACTCTAATGCTATAGCACATTTGTCACAACAGACCAAAGCAACTTTTGAGAAGTATGTTTTTGTATACCAACACAAATGTTGGAAAATAATCCTAAGGAAATTTGATTGATAAAAAAGAATGTTATGCTGTTCGACCATGTAGGGTTACAATGAGGCTTAAATAAATGTATAGTATTATTACTTAAGTCTATTGAATACTGTGCACTGTCTTGGTAGCTTTTATATTAAATAGATAAATATTAGGGGTTGCTGTCTGATATGACCTTAATTTGAGCTTATGGTTATATAACGTCACTTTATTGCTTTTAAATTTGAGAATGATCTCAAAGCATGAAGTATTACATCTTAATGTCTTCCACGTGTCACCACACCCCAACACATTTTTTTTGTCTGAAACCTTGTAAAATTTGCTATTGCTAGAAGATAAAAGTTCTTAAACTTTAAAAATTTAATTTATCAATACTAGAAATTAAAAAATTACTGGATTAATCCAGTCATTTTTGCATGTAATGTAATGCAACTGTTAATAAGTACAGATCAATAAAACTATAATGTTTTGGATTATATTTATTTAACTTTTATACGCCAGCCGCAGCGAATGGGTTAATTTCGCAGTGGCTGGCGTCTTACCTAAGCAAGCCAAAAGTATCTACTTATTATATATAGTTGTGTGATATGTTGTAGAGACATATGGCAACATATTCAAACGAATTGTTGTTTATTTTGTTATGCATTAAATATTAAATAAAATTTAATGGTTATGTAATTATTTTACATAACTTAATTTTTATTGTGAGCTATTTAATTTGGAAGATCTAATATTACGCCAACCACAGTACAGAAACTAATGATAGCTTAGCGTTGAGACGCGTATATTTTCGTTTAGAGAAACCCCCGATTCAAATTGCTAAAGTTTCTTTTTATGAAATTGAATTTACGTACTTGATTATTTTTTCAATCCATCATTGTGTTTATCGGTAAAGGATAACATCGTTAGGAAACGTACATATCCCGGGATTAATTTACGGGTGTGTAGGACCTGCCTACCCGCAGTGCAGCACAGTGGCATGACGGGTCTATGCTGTAAAACCCCATAAATGACGAGGTCTGCGCCCAGCTTTATGACGTTAGTACGCTATTTACTTTAACGTGAGGCAGAACGTTTTTAATGAACATAATATCACGTTCGTTGTATTACAGAACGGTTTGGTTAAAAATTCAGCTGCACATAGAGAGCGACATTGAAAAAATGGTGCCGCATTACTTGAATGAACATATATATACCATTTGTGGGTTATTTATATAAACTTCATTTTCAGTTATCAGTCACAACATCAAGCATTTGTAGCTCACACAATGCAACAAATACAACAAATGGAGATGCAGAAGCATGCTTTAGAAATACAAAACAACCAAGATCTCAACAAGGACAGCCAACAGAACAACATTCAACCGCAGTTCCAAAACAACAACTTCAACGATCAGAACTACCCTCAAATGAGCGGATATGAACAGACCTTCAATTCTGGCCACCAACAGTTTGGAAGTGAGAGTGGTGACAATTACGCTTCCAATAATAGTATAAGTGGCAACGAGAACAGTTATGACAGTCAAACCTTTGATCAAATCACGAGTCAAAAGGCTCAAGAAAGTTCTGATGAACCGGATTTATCAAACCTACCAAATGTCAACTTTTCTCAACCGCCCCCTGGATTCCAGCCTCAGGAAAACCAGCCTGTGTTAGCATTCCAAAATGGTCTTCCAGATCTCAGCAAACCACCGCCCGGATTCCTTCCATTCCCTGAGCTGAACAGTGATGATTTAATGCCGTCCGTACCTTACTTTGAATTACCGGCTGGATTGATGGTACCACTCATCATGGTAAGTTGGTAACATTTATTTAACACATTAATATTTGAAATGAAAATTTTTTGCCTGTCTATTTGTGTTTAGTTTTCTAGCTTAAATTGGTTTAGCTATAAAACCCAGCACAAACAGATAGACAACAATTTTGACGCTAAAGATAAAAGAAGTTTGTATGAAATATATTTAAGCAATTAATTTGGACCATTTATATTTTTTCCAAGGTTTACTTATAATTTTTTTACGTGTTTTCTTTGTCTAGTGGACGTCGTTATATGTCATCCAAATTTAATATTACAAACATAGTTTCATTTAGGATTCTGAATAGTTTTTTCTTTCAATAATGCTCACTTACATGTTATTTTACAGATGTTTATTTTAAATTGAAATTTGAAAATTTTCAATGATTATTTTATGTTATATTGAATGTTAATTACATTCAATTTTTCTAAGAGGGACTTTTGAGGGTTCGAGAAATCTTATGTTGCCTTGGTCATGGAGGTACAGCCGGTAAAAAGTCGCAAAAATCATTCTTTCGTAATTGACAAATGGCCCCTTAATTGCTTATGAAATCGACTTGAAGTACACTATATATGAAAATTCAATGTACCCTTGAAAACAAAATAAGATTATAAGTCCGCCGGGGATCTTTGTATAGAGGATAAAGTTTAAAATTATGATTACTCAATCACTCTCTGGCTGGAGGGACCATAATTCTTATGTGCATTTGCATGGAGATAGTCCGTACATATTTATTATTTACTGAATTTAAGGGGTATATAAATGTAGATTGGATGGTGTCGGGTCAAACTAAAGGAGAAAATTTATAAGATGATCGTAAGACCTGGCATCCTGTATGGATCACTGGGCCCCGAAAGGGGAGAGTGAAAGGAAATTGCATGCAGCGGAGATGCGAATGTTAAGATGGATGTGTGGAGTAACTTAGATAACTACTAAATTAGATAAGATCAAGAATGAGTATATTAGAGGAAGTGTGAAAGTGGCACCAGTGACCGAGTAGTTAAGGAAGCTATCCTGGTATAGATATATCATGAGAAGGGAGGATAGCCATGTATGCAAGAGGGCCCTAAATATAATGGTAAGCGGCAGGGTCGGGAGAGGCCGACCAAAAAAAGTGTGGATGAACTGTTTGAAAGCGGATATGTGTGCAAGGGGTGTGAATGTAGAAGTAACAGCGGATAGATTGAAGTGGCGAAAGGAAACATGCTGTGCAGCCCCACCTAGTCTATCCCACTGGATAAGGGCAAGATAATGATGATGAAGGGGTATTCATTAAGTTACGTGCAAGCTAAACTAAAATTGAAACATTTTCTGAAAACATAGTCTCAAAACATAATAATGTTTTTAGCCACTGTGGGGTTTGAGAAAACTTATGTGGGTACATGGATGTAGATTGATCATAGTTACATTATTTGTGAAAACGCAAACTACCCTCTAATAAGTAATGTAATATGTAAATCAATGGTTTCATGTTATGTACATCCTACGTATGCTATGACGTAGAGTTACGTGTCAGGGTTTGCTAGTAGTTTAATATTTTTAGCTGGAGGATGATAGGTACAAGCCATTGGATCCAGCCATGATACGGCTTCCACCGCCTGCTCCACCCAATGAAAGACTACTAGCTGCCGTGGATGCTTTCTATGCGTCACCCAACCACGAACGACCGAGAGACAAGTAAGTCGAATTTAGTTTATATCTAGACCTAAATCATTATCAGTTCTATTAGATTTTAATGCAAATAGCTAAGAAGTTAAATTTCATGTAGTTAAAAAATGTCAAAAGTGCATGCGTATAAAGTACACATGTCAGAGTGAAACTTCTTTGGCCAACTTATTTTTAAGTCTTGCTTTTTATATTTATACAAATCTAAAACTTTCCGACACTTACAGAGAGGGAAAAAGATAGATATGTTATAATTTTAATTGTCATTAAAATATTAAAATGCCACATTTTATTTGTAAATATTAAAACTACCTAACCTTCAAACGAATTAGCATAAAAACGCTGCTACCTTCGTGACGCTAATCACGCGCTTCGTCCGTAAAATTTTTACGCTAATGCGCCTAAAGAATTTTCACTACAAAAGCTACTCTTAAATATTAAACGATATCAATTTTCTTAACAGCGAGGGTTGGGAGAAACTAGGCTTATACGAATACTACAAAGCCAAAAACGCGGCTCGCAAAAACAAAGAGGAAGCAATTGCTCAAGGCTTACGACAGAAGTCAAAGTCGCCGAGCCCCATACCCAAGGACCTACAGAAACAACCCACACCACCAGGCAGGAGATACAGGTAAATCCGGATAATAATCCTCTCTTAACTCATTGCAAAAATACTTTATTCCATATTTTATAACGCTTTTACGGAGGTTCTCTTAAAACTATTTGTAGGGTTGTAACTAGTCGCGTCCGAAGCCTCCCATCAGTCTAGACTCAGACAAATCAGAGAAAACAAGTTCCACTGTGCCAGCGAGGCTACTGTCGCATAATATATAAAAGTGAAATAATTACAACATCAAATATTTAAATACAAATTCGGCAAACCTATTTCTATTTGCAACGTAGACGCTCACCAAAAATTAGTAGTTGAACCGTAAATTAGCATGCCTTTATTTTTCCTCATATATCTTCTATATAATTAATAGTAATATATATAATTAATTATTATATAATTAAATAAACATTGATTTTTATTCACTTAAACGAGACTTGTTCGGATTGACTAAAAATATTAATAATATTTTTAATATAAGTCTGTTATATAAGTAAGTTTTCGCAGATCTTTGAGTAAATCGCCAGAGAAGACGCCACCAAAAAAGTCAAGATCACGATCGCCTTCACCACGACGAAAAACTTCATGGCGAAGAGACAGAGAAAGAGAGAGTGAGTTGTGTAGTGCTCCAATGAACATAGAAATTTCCCTTTAACCCCTTTGAATTATCACAAAAACCATAATGTTACGTCCCAACAAAAATGTGCGTTTTCTTCGGTTGACGTAATATTATGTCTTCTAAATTATACAGTCAACGTCAGTGCTTGTTATTCGAGTGCGTCAAGAAATCCTTTTTCACGAACATCCCCCACTAGTTATCGTCAGATGTCTGTCGATGGAACGGTTTCGGTAACGGCCGGTTTCGGAACGGCGGGGCAGGGGGTGCTAAGAATCTCCGGAAGAGATTCCGCTGCCAACCCCGACGACTTGACCTGGCAACATACAACGCACGCACTTTGAGGACCGACGAAAAAGTCTTCGAGCTGGAAGAAGCCATGAGCAAGTTACACTGGGATATTGTGGGATTATCCGAAGTCCGTAGAGAGGGGGAGGACACGATAATTCTCAAATCCGGTAACTTGCTATACTACCGGGAGGGTGAACACCAATCCCAAGGTGGTGTCGGGTTCCTCGTCCACAAATCTCTCGTTAACAATATTGTCCAAGTAAACAGTGTGTCCAGTAGGGTAGCGTACCTTATACTCAGAATTACCAAACGGTATTCGTTGAAGGTCATACAGGTTTACGCACCCACATCATCGTATCCCGATGATGATGTAGAGGTTATGTATGAGGATATATCAAGAGCCATACATACCTCTAGGACACACTACAATATTGTAATGGGAGATTTCAACGCAAAACTCGGCGAACGAAGTGGGGCAGAGTTGAGAGTGGGGCAATTTGGATACGGGCAACGGAACCAGAGAGGTCAAATGCTGGCCGATTTCATGGAAAGGGAGGGCCTCTACATGATGAACTCCTTTTTCAGGAAACGGCCACATCGAAAGTGGACTTGGCTTAGTCCCGATGGTTCCACGAGAAACGAGATTGACTTCATCATGTCTACGAAGCGAAATATATTCAATGATGTCTCTGTGATCAATAGAGTGAAAACTGGGAGCGATCACCGTATGGTAAGAGGCACATTGAATATTGACGTTGTCCGTGAACGGAACAGACTGGTGAAGTCAACGCTCCGACCCACTCGCGCTCATATCCAAGACCCCGAGAGCTTCCAACTGGAGCTGCAAAACCGCTTCGCTTGCCTCGAGAATTGCGAATCCGTGGACGAGCTAAACAATAGGCTAGTGGAAACTGTCCATACGGTTGGGATGAAATTCTATAAACCCCGTAGAAAGAAAACCAAGAGATTCTCAGACCATACTCTTAATCTCATGGAACAGAGACATGCAATGAGCTTGCAGTCTGCAGCAGACGCGTCCGCATACCGGCAGATCAATAGACAGATCTCTAAATCGCAAAAGCGTGATGTGCGACACTTTAATGCCGAGCGTATACGAGATACCATCGAACGCAACAAAGGCACTAAAGTGTTCGCAAAAGATCTGTCTATCGGTCAGAGCCAGTTGACGCGGCTGAGGACTCATAACGGCGAACTCATTGCATCTGGACCTGAGATTCGGAGGGAGGTTGAGAGTTTCTATGGGCAGTTATACACATCGACCTGCAAGCCTATTGATAGTTTGGCTAAAGATCCTCGTGCCAAACTTACTCGACATTATACCGAAGATATCCCGGACGTCAGCTTGTACGAGATTAGTATGGCCCTTAAACAGATGAAGAACAGCAAGGCACCTGGTGATGACGGAATCACAGCGGAACTCCTGAAGGCGGGTGGAAAACCCATTCTAAAAGTCCTTCAGCGAATGTTCAATTCCGTCATCCTGGAAGGTACGGTGCCAAAGGCGTGGCATAGGAGCGTGGTAGTTCTGTTCTTCAAGAAAGGTGACAACACCTTATTGAAGAACTATAGACCTATTGCGCTGCTAAGTCATGTCTATAAGCTGTTCTCGAGGGTCATTACGAATCGTCTCGCTCGCAAGTTTGACGACTTCCAGCCCCCCGAACAAGCCGGATTCCGAAAAGGCTTTAGTACCATAGACCACATCTTTACGCTGCGGCAGATTATACAGAAGACCGAGGAGTATAATCGGCCACTTTGCTTGGCGTTCGTGGACTATGAGAAAGCCTTCGATTCGGTGGAAACATGGGCCGTGTTGAGATCTTTGCAGAGATGCCGAATTGACCACCGGTACATACACGTGTTGAAGTGTTTGTACGAAAACGCCACTATGTCAGTCCGTATACAGGACCAAAGCACAGAGTCTATCCAACTGCAGCGTGGAGTGCGACAGGGAGATGTTATCTCCCCGAAGCTCTTTACTGCGGCGTTGGAGGACCTGTTTAAGCTTATGGAGTGGAACGGACTGGGCATCAACATCAACGGCGAGTACATCACTCATCTACGGTTTGCCGACGACGTGGTCATTATGGCAGAGACTCTGGAAGATCTCAATGCAATGCTCGATGACCTCAGCAGAGCTTCTCGACAGGTGGGCCTAAAAATGAACATGGATAAGACGAAAGTTATGTCCAATATCCATGTTCCGCTCCACCCAGTCATCGTTGAGAACTCTACACTCGAAATTGTTGACGAGTATACATACCTGGGACACATAGTCCAGCTAGGTAGGTCCAATTTCGAGAAAGAGGTCAACCGCCGAATCCAACTCGGTTGGGCAGCGTTCGGGAAGTTCCGGAAGACTTTTTCGTCCAATATCCCTCAGTGCCTGAAGACCAAAGTCTTCGAACAGTGCGTGTTGCCAGTGATGACCTACGGTTCTGAGACGTGGTCGCTGACTATGGGCCTCATGCGGAAGCTCAGAGTCACTCAGCGTGCGATGGAGAGGGCTATGCTCGGAGTTTCTCTACGCGATCAAATCAGAAATGAGGAGATCCGTAGCAGAACCAAAGTCACCGACATAGCTCTACGAATCGCGAACCTGAAGTGGCAATGGGCGGGGCACATAGTCCGACGAACCGATGGACGTTGGGGTCGGAAAGTGCTGGAATGGCGACCCCGCACTGGACGACGCAGTGTAGGAAGACCCCCCACAAGGTGGACCGACGATATAAGGAGGATCGCCGGTAGCCGCTGGAGCCAGGCGGCACAAGATCGGGTCTTGTGGGCATCATTTCGTGAGACCTATGTCCAGCAGTGGACGTCCATCGGTTGAAGCGACGACGGCGACGACGTCTGTCGATGACCTGACACATCCAAGCATTTCCATATAACTGGTTTTTCTTAAACTCCTACACGCCCCCACAAATAAAATGGAAAACTTTACATAAAGTTTTTTCGCTTTAGAGTCTATTCTTCCCAATTCTATAAGTCCCCATGACCCTCAAGTAACTGCAAATTTAACATCCCGGGCTCCCCTACTACACCGAAATGTTATACTATGAAGGGGTCAAAAAGTAGTGAGAAAGACGTGCTTCTTGTTAAGAAAAAAGAAAATACTGACAGCCATAGCCCGGTTACATATTTGTAATGTTAAACAAGCACAAAATCTTCGGGTCTCTTGTTTTTTTCTCTACTCTAATTGTCGTCATTAGTTGTCACATAGCCTCTCTAGGTTTCACTTTATATTTTATTCTTAACAACATATTTTGGTATTGCCAGGTCGCAGAAGGTCCCGATCAAGGTCGCGGTCTCGTTCTAGAAGCAGGTCGAGGGAACGTGAGAGACATCGGGAGTCTCCTCAACGTTCTAGACGCTTCGAACGTTCTCGTTCACCCACTCCACCTAGCTTCGGGTTAGTTTACTTATTATGTATTAGCTAACCCGGCTAACTTTATTCCGCCTTAGAATCAATAAATAAAAAAGCAGAATGATGATTGCGGAATATTTCAACATTAGTAATAATCTGTCAAAACCGGAACAAAAAGAATTCGTGATTAAAAAAACGCCAAAAATTGTGGGTTGCCGATGTCTACTGTAAAAAACAAACTTTATTCTTTCAAATTTCATTTGATTTCTGAACGACAGCACGAAAATCAAATGTGTACCATTCAAAACAAAAATAATTAACGAAAAGAAAAATGGTTATTTTAAACTTAATTTGATTTCTGAAAGACTTTTAAATTGAATTGATTAAGGATCGGAACAAACATCAAATCTTTGACAGATAGGTCTTGTTCCTAAATGAAATTTTTGTTTTTACTATATTTAAAGCATTTCTTTCATATGTACTGACCTTTAACCTCCCCTGGACTTCCATTAGTCAAATCGGTTCAGCTGTTTTTAAGTTTTAGCGAGACTAAAGAACAGCAAATTATATATATATATATAGATATTGAAATAGCAGATCTGAACAACTGCAGAGATATAGAGATTATCATAAAGGGCATAGTGAATCAATCTTCAATTCTAAATTAATCATCTAAATCCAGCAGTGGTGGTGTGTTCGCTGGGCCTTCGCAGCAGGGTCTGGACCCCAGCAACAAGGGTCACCAACTGCTTCAGAAAATGGGCTGGAGTGCAGGTGGATTGGGAGCAGCAGGCCAGGGTATCGCGGAACCCATCAGCGGTGGCTCCGTAAGGGACAAACAGGACCAGTACAAGGGTAAGCAATTTCAATTCCTATTTTTAGGTCACACTCTTTCTATATATCTTTTAAATTATCCATCTTTCATAAAATACTTTCAAATTCCATAAAGTTTTTAAATTTCAAGATATTTTAGTGGAAAGTAAACAAAATATTGAAATAATACAGTTTTACATTAAGCATTTTTAAATTTTGAAATAAATGCTACAAGTGGTTCACTTTTCCATAATGTGGGTTATAATTAACATACATTGTCCCCAGTATCTATAATCCTAACAGGAATACATCTAATTACGGATATTCCTGTATATAAATACAATGTAACAGTTATCCAATAGATCATTTCAGTAAAACAAAACTTCAAGAATGAAGTTATTTGTCATTTATAGGTGTTGGAGTGAACCTTAATGACCCCTATGAAAACTTCAGAAAGAACAAAGGCGCAGCATTTATCACGAGGATGAAGGAGAGGGCACTGGAGCGGTCATCATGATCGCTGAAGAAAGACGCTTAGGATGTAAATGTGTACAATTGCAATTGTGTGAATGGGAATATGATTTATTTTATCTAAATCATCTGAAATAAAGTTATAAGAATTTTACACTATTTTATTGAAATACAAAGACTTCAACACTCTATTTTGTAATTTATTTAACTATGTCTTATAAAAATAGAAAAATCTTAAAGCTCAAAGTCGTCTTCATAATTGTCCTTAAATTCAGCGAGTCTGTCTAAACTCTCTTTATAATCTGCTTCTTCTAAACCTTGTTCTCTGAATTTGTGCAATTTAGCAAATTTAATTCTGCATGTTTCTCTGTGTAATTTCTCAATCATGTCTGCCATAAAGTTCCCATTATGATAACCAGCTATTGCTGGACAGCTTTCCACTTTTTGTGAATCATTATCACTTTGGACAAATCCATATTTATTTAGACTCTTTGAGAATATACTTGGGAATGGAGTTTTAATTTCAAGAGGTTTCTCACAAACCGTGACATTTGTCGCAGATAGGAAATTGGTAGCTTGAAAATACAATTCGAACATTTCCTTCACATTATTACATCTATATGCAGGAAGATTCATTTGTTCTTTTGCCTCTTTCAATGGTGCCTTCAAATATGATTCAGGTATACCTCTAACAGTAATAAGTTGGAAAATCTTATCCGCAGCAATCTTACAACTAGGTGTTATCGATGTATATAATGGTTTAGTTGTATTATTTAAATAATCGATCAGATATTCAGACTCATTCAAAGCAAAAGGCATTCCTAGTGAAGCAGCTGCCATTTTCCTACCATATCCAGTCATATCTGCACATATATCAGACATAGTATGGAAATTACTTTTAAATCTGTATTTTTGACTCAATGTATCAATAGCTGATGCCAATAGTGCAGATGAATGATAGTATTTGTCTGGTAAATAGTTCAAATATTCAAAATGTCTAGGATTGCCAGGTTTCCTCCACCCCTTTTCTCCAGTGCATAAAGGCACAAATAAGCTACAATGCTGTGATAATTCTACTGCTGATATAGTAAAATTCACTAATCGTACAGAGTCTCTCAAAGTGGACTGCTCTCTCTCATCTTCTGTAGATGGATTGTTATCAGAGAAGTGTGATGCGATAATTGGATATGCTAATATGCTTTTGGTATACTCATCAGCTAAGTGTTCAATACATCCCAGAGCCAGGCCTGCAAAGCCATCTGTGCAGTCAAAGAGAATATTAAATCCTTGCATACTATCACATTCCTCTGTATATTTTCTTATATTATCAGAAAATGTTTCGCCAAAATCTGATTTCCATAATAAACTCCCAGAAGTACAGATATCAAAACTTTCCTAGAAAAAGAACATTTCAGAACACATCAGGTTTTTTTGTGACTAAGTATTAATAAATGTATTTTGAGATAAATTGCTGCTTATTAAATAAGAAAATGTAGACATTACTAGTGGTTTTTTTTTCTTAAAAGATTAATCTTACATCAAGGAACTGCCACTTAACTATGTCACTTAGAGACAGATTGGATTTTACTGCCTTTCCCTTTGGGGTCCCAGATTTCAATCCCAGAGGGCAAATTAACGAAAATACATTTTCTAATACATCTGAGACTGGTATGAGACCTTGGCCATGGCTAGTTACCATTCTACTAATTAGATGTGCCACCAAGCAAAACATTTGTCTGGACAATTTCTGAACAGAAAACTTAAAAATTGGATAGACATGAGACTGGAACTCAGGACCTCAAAATCTATAGCTGAAGAAGCTAACCACTATACAGTTGACACAGTTATTATAAATATAATGTGCATTGCTTTATTGCAATACACATTCACCAAAGTTTGTGGTCATCTCTGCGTTAATGAACACTAAAAGTTGTCAAGACAAAATGGGGCCCTGCAGGGAATATATAACATTTATTTGAAAATATCTTACTTTCTGATTTCCATGTTGATAATCCTTGACTATATTAACAGTGCGAGGGTGAAATCTAGGATATAAGTAGTCAGTCCAAGTAGACACATCCTTTTCTAAATTGTACTGCTTATTATTTATGTTGGAGGGATCTGTATCAGTGTCGGTTAAGAAGTCATTTTTAGAAGCCTCTGGCTCTTCAATTTTTTCTACTATTTCCCAAGGAAGTCGCTCATCAAGATTATTATCTTCTAATCCTCCTGAAGATGGTAATGTATTCAAAGCACCTTTTAGGTCCGCCAAAAGTAAACGGGGTGTGTAGGTGACCTCTCCTTTTAAAGTTTTTCCTTCCCTATACAAGATATCATGATTGCATTCTGTTTTCTCTGTCCCAGTATAGTCAAACCCTAATTCTTGTATATTCCAGAAATGTGCACCTACATAGTTGGAATAGTGCCCAAATTGTAAAGTTAATATTTCTCGTGTGGTCATGATTATTAAATGCACAGGCAAAAAGTTATATTTAGTGTAAATTAGTTTATGTTTTGTCGCATGGTAAAAATGCCAACTGAACTTATATTTTGAAAGTAATGTATAACCAAATCCCAAATATCTTATTATTATTTTGGATTTATGGCTTTTTCCTGTGCCACCCCAAATATCTTAAGCTATCAAAACATTAAGCCTTATTTATCAAAAAGATACTGTTTTATTTGATAGGACAAATTTTATCCATAAATATATTTTCAAATAAAGTTTAAGTTGATTCATAACAATTAACATATATATTTATGATCTGTGATATAACTGTTGCAGTATCATAATATTTACTCTGTGGTCTCATATAAAATAATGTACTCTATAAGTCTTTGCTATTAAAGTGATTAAAATTTAATTCGTTAGTGTTAATTTTGTCATTTATTTTTCTCTACATTTCCTAAACGTATATTAGTGTCCTACGCAACAAGTCAAATAGCGGAAGCCCAGACTTAATATTATCCTATAATTTCAGCATATCCCAATTAAATATAACTATAAGTTTAATTAATTTTATAATATCTATGTAGCTTACTAAAAAAATTGATCAATTTATTATCTTATATTGACTAAAAACCTTTGCCTGTTTAATTGCTCACAAGTTAGTTTGACTATGATGTAATGTTAAGAAGCACATGATTTGAAATTGAGATTAGCTTCTTTTTGGCAGTGAGTTTGTACAAGGATGAGGCGAGACGTATTGCAGGAATGTCTTGTTTTAGTTTCAATGTTAGGTATTTTTTTAAATAATTGTAGATATAAATTCTTAGAATGCCTAAAGTAAGGTAAATTTTTAAATTACGATATTAAAATAGCGAATTTTAACGATTTTTCAACCGCCTCACGGAGCACACAATCGATCATCTCTAATATAACAGTAACCGTGGCTCCACAGACACGATCTTTTTCGATATAGCGAAAGCCTTCGACAAGGTATGGCCCGCCGACTTAATTTATAAGCTTTTCCATTTTGGCGTGCCAGTTAGACTGGTTTTACTTTTAAGAGATTTTCTAACAAACCGCAGCTTTTGCTACCGCGTCGAGGGCACTCTATCCTCACGCCATTCAATTCGGGCCGGAGTACCCCAGGGATCCGTACTGTCACCACTACTCTTCTCAGCGACATGCCCAGAACGCCTCACGTTCACCTAGCTCAGTTCGTGGACGACACCGCACTATACACCTCCTCGTATTCGCTTACTCACTTAAAAATTAATAATACCACCATTATCAGGTCAGATTGTGAAAAATATTTAGGTTTAATTTTGGACGACAGACTAACGTGGAAACCACACATTAATAGTATAAAATCAAAATTAATATCTCTAACGCCATATAAAAAATTGTTTACCTAATAAAGTTCGCTATATAATTTACAACTCTCTCTTTAAGCCGTATATAGACTACTTGATTCAAATATGGGGCTCAGCAGCCAAAACTAATCTTAAAATTATACAGACAGTATAGAACAAACTACTAAAAGTACTATTCCACTATAACTTCCTTACATCGACAGAAAAGATATATAAAGAAACCAAACTAATGAACATAAGTGATAGCTACAAATACAACACATGCATTCTTATTCGAAAAATAATGAATAAAGAACTTCATACTAATAATATAAGCCTCACGACTAGAAATACCAATCAGTCTTTAAAACGTTTAAGAAGTTCAAACAATATAACTCTACGGCAATCGAGAACCAATTATGGCAAGAAAAATATTACGTTTGAAAGTGCTCAAATGTATAATAAACCAATGCTATTAAGGAAACTAAAAGTATAATAAATTAAAAAAAAATTAAAATTTTACCTATTAAAAAAACAGCTTTTACTAAAAACTCAACTAATTATTATTTGTCATATCCACTTACGCAACATCAATATTTTACACTAGTGACCTTGTATTTGTTTATTTTGTTTTACTGTATATTAATAACTTGTGTAATTTACTGTTTGTTCGCCTCAGAGAGTTTATTGTTATTTTTTTAAGTAGTAATCAGATTATTTACAGAAATGTATCAGCGAAAGTGCAGAAATTTTAATTATGTATTAGCCTGTAAGTGAATATTATATATAATATGAATTTCCATGTAAGTGAATATATATTCTTTATGGAAATAAATGTCTTAAACCATATAGCCACGGGCGCCCGCTGGTTCATGCGCAACGTCGATCTCCACAGAGATCTCAACCCCGCAACGGTCAACATTCACTTCAAAACTCTCTCCGTAGACTACTTCAAGAGAGCCATCAGTCACCCCAACCCTCTCATTAGAAATGCCGCCTCTTATGGGATAAGGCTAAATATCCCGCCTAGGAAGAGGCGGCCCAAACACGTCCTTGACGACCTAGACGACCAGATTACTATTGACAACACACACACACACAGCGTCTTCGCCAGCGAAGACGAGGGCCCCGCTATCTGACGCACCCTGGCCGCGGCCCCCAGCCACAGACTCATGGGCGTCAAGACTAAGCACCTATCCGATTGTCCATTTCAGCAGTAGCAAACGTTGCTCTAAGCCTAGGTCCGAGCCTCACAGGAGGCGCCCTAAGAGCAACGTTTCCCCCACGACGCAGCAGGGCCCTTCCACGGGCCCACCCTTCGGCGGAGCTTCTGCGCTCGCCACCCCTCCCGGTTACGCTGTCAAAGCCAGTAGGGCTAACAGCAACTACACACTTCAAAAAAAAGATTTTTCAAATGGCTTGTTCGACCGGTTGTTCCTGAAAATTGGTCATGGTGTGGTTGGTTTTAAGGAGTAAGTGGCAATACCTGCTATGGAACGGATAAACATGCACAGACGCACATACACTCTTTAAAGAATGAGTTAGTAGTCATAATATACTATCTCATTTTTTAAATGTGTTTAAGAAAAATGTTAAAATAAAGACTTTGTATCCCTACAGGGATTTAAGGGATAAATTTATCTTAAAAAGGCACAGACGACATTATTCATTTTCCCAATATTATCAACGTAGCATATGATTTTCTAGAAGACCCCGAAAAGCCCGATTTTTTAGTCTTTTTAAGGGTATAAAAAAAAATCTAAAAAACCATAACGGGATCTTGTTACAATTTATTTATGTGTGAGATACCCCACTTCTATTTTCTGTGCGACCACCATTAGTTTCAGATATATACTTGATCAGAGAAAAAATGATCCAATTTCATTCAAAGTCCGATAAGCTCAACGAGAAATTGTCGTATCGAGACAAAAAAAAACCAAATTGAATCTGAATAGACAGCCTTTCTAATAATCCACCTAAAATAAGATCGAAAAAAAATTGTTTTTTTTTTCTTATATTCATTAGGATCCTAAAATTAGAAACTTCAGCTTCAATTGCTTTTTATTTTACTCCAATGCTACCATTTTTATAAAAGATAGTGGTTTGAAAAACCGTCAAAATTTTAGATATTGTTTTTGATCCTTTGTTTTTTTTTATTTTTTCCACTACTATATTTTAATATGTGCCGATTAATGTTGAAAGGTCATGTAAGTTTTTTTCTATGTACGTATAATTTTTATGAAGTCGCACTTATCTAATATATAAGAAAGAAAACACATATGTACTTATTTCATTTTTATTACCAAAAAATTATTAAAAATCATTCAACTTAGCTTGCTTAATCTAAATCTACTAAAACTAAACTATCCTCTACCCTTATACATTTAGCACTTACAGGATATGGATGTTGAAATACTGGCAGTGGAAAAATACATTTCTTGATTATATATGGTACAGTATTAACTATTCAGCTATCGTGTAAAAAACGACCTACAAATGTTACAAAGTGTAAAGGGATTATTGCAAAATTTAATAAACTATTGAATCACATAAGCGAAAATCATTCTCAATACTTAATTTCATTTTAAAACGTTAGTAATTTTAAGCAAAAGGTTATCTAGTAATGCTTTAATATAGAGAATGTATTTACAAAATTGCACACTATCATACCAAAACGTAAAACTAACGTAATGCGACCGACATAACGACTATTATTTATAACTAAATTCTTTATCAATACTAATAATCGAGGTGCTACAGTCTATTTACTACTAAAAGTCAAATTGCATGACAGTCAGTCTAGTACACTATTTTTTTTTAACTGAGAATAACTTTTTGTTTCTTTCAACGTCCAATCCACAATCGCATTATCTCACTCAAGGTATTTAGTCGACGAGACCTCGTATACCTTAATTTTAATCTAAACAAATTAATGGAGACCCACAAATTCTGTTAAAACATTACAAATAATATATTATATGAAACACCAGTATTAATAAGTGAAATCTGTTTAATAATAAAAGCTTAAAAATATAATCTTAGGAACATTAAGCATATGAAACTGTAGATTGAGAAGATTTAAAAAATAACATTCAAGGCAATGACTCTGCCTTTTTTTGAATTACTTACATATTTCATTCCTAACATTGTGTAATACAAAAAAATAATAATAAAAAGATCTTTTTTTATTAATTAAAACACAGTCTTTTTGAAATAGAAATCTAGTAAATTATAGAACTTTTTAATTCCATAAAACATTAAAACAAAAAGTACTTTATTTTTTAATATTTTTGTTTAATCAAACATTGTGGGTCTCTCCAAATCGATTTACATTTATTGGCTTTTGTATATTTTATGTCAAAGAATTCGACTTAAAATTGACATTTAAAGAAACTCATTTCGAGTAAATATATAATTAGTAATGTTACTGAAAACTATACGAAGACTCAAGATTATTTACGAGCATTACGAATTTTCATGGTGTAGATGGTTAAAATATTATAGTTTCTATTTAATTTATGATGAGATCTGTTTTTAATGTATTATAAATTATATATCCAACAAATGTCAATATTAATGGTGGCAGGGTCACTTAACATAAAAAAAAAATAGATTTTTTACTGAAACTATTTTCAAATAGTTTACCCACATAAACGATAAAAATCCGTGTGTCACATTGTTTTTTTTATTAATAAAATTAACAAGAATCTTTATAAATATTACCTGAAGAAGTTTGATTTATTTTTTTAATTCACCAAATAAATCTTTGCAGCCAATAAATATAAAGGGATTTCAACTGCTTTTAAATCGTCTTGCAGTAAAAATAGCAAGCTTCATATCACAGTTTCATCTAATCTAGTTTATTATTTTCCAAGACAAATCACTACATTCATTTCCACGAAGACATTAATTATTAGCTTATTAGTCGTGTGTACTTATTAACTAGGATTAAATTGTATATTTAGTAAATCATATGCAAAAAGAAACTCAAAAAATACAGTTTTTTAAACGAAAATATGGGTATTTTTTGTGTTTTTCTTTTACATTATTGTGTTTGTTACAGAAGTTGAGACAAATTTTCAAAATTAGTGCATTGTATTAAATAAAGTAATTAAGTTTCCGATTTGAAGAGAAATTGGTGAAAATATATCGCTACTTTGCAAGAGTAACACAATTCAATAGAGTTTTAGAAAAATCAACAAACCATTTGAATATTGACTGTGGTACCACAATGCCATTTTTACTAACTTCATTATGTTTTTGACACAAGTAAACTATGTAGATTACTACGAAATGCATTTTTTGAAATCGATAAAAAAAATCACAACCAATATTAGATGTATAATTTTTTTCACCTTGAATTACTTCATGATTTAGTAAAGAAATCCTAGATTCTAGATCTCTAAGAGAACTATTTGTTTTTCCTGATTTGGCTAAGTAAATTAACTAGACTTTAGTTTCTAAAGTGCTGAAACAATAACAGCTAGTGAGACAATGTGAATTCATTATCTACATATAGGAGAGAGAACTTATTACTATACTAAACGAAAAAAATAATTATTGCTAAAATTCATTGCATTAAAACGAAAATATTAAATTGAATTTTCTTCCGTGTACAAAATTACAACAAAAAATATTCTTCAATTTTCTCATACAATATCAAACAATTACTTAATTTAATAATTTAATCCATTATTTACTACATTCTATATACCACAGAGATTTCTATAAATGATGGTTCATAAACATAAGCCTACTCAACTACTAAGTCACATTATTTAAATCATATAGTTATTAAAATAATTAATTTCTTTTCATTTGCATTTATTTGTTTTGTATCAATATAGACCATAGCCTATAGAAAAAAGATGTAATAATTGTGTATAATAATTTTGTGTAATTTATGATATAGTATGAGAATGAATTCCGAGTAACATAATTACTATTCAAACAGATTAAATCTGAGCCTTACAGCAGTTATGTACTCGCTAGTATTTAGGGGCCATTCGCTAATTATGTAAGACCTCTGCATTCCCGCCTTTTCTCAGAAAAGGGAAAGTAAAATTCATATTTACCTTAATGAAAATAAATCATTTTTATACATGTAAGGATGATCATGTTGTGTAACATTTTTTTAATCACTTCGTTATCTCAAATTCTTTATTCAAGTATAATATTACATTTTTATTTATTTATTCTAAAATTTTAATGATATAGGTTTTAAAAATCCATCTACGATTTTGGAAGGAGAATAATGTGCTTTTTTTTTTTAGAAAATTTTATTGTTGATTAAAATATTACGTGTTCAATTTTCAAATCTCTCTTTTAAGTAGGGAACAGGAGATTTAGTATTCAGGACATCTTATGTAACGTCAAAATCGTCCTTACATAATAAATGAATGGCTCCTTAGTTACTTACAAACTCAATTACAATTACACATATGAAAATGCAAAGTTGCGTCAAAAATAAAATAATATTCTAAGTCACTAGTCAAACAAATCCACGCTATATTGTAACAGCATGAATAAATTCAAAGAGTTTTTTGTTAATAAAATGGCTCAGATATAATGTGTGACAGACTATCCTGCCAGCGTCAACATATAAAATGCACAATATTAAGTAAATATATACAAGCGGTGGGATTGTTTTTAATATACCCGCTACGGCTTTTGCTACTATAGTCATGATTTTGTATCTAGCACTAACATTGGTTTTAAAAATCATCTTTCACTTTACGCTTTACATATTTTTTTTATTAATCAGATAGCGACTATCGTTCAAGTATAAAACCTGTGTTAAAAGGTTTCTCCTTTACTTATAATATAAGGAATAAACTTTGTTTTCACCACATCTGTAATAGTCATAATTTGCTTCGTTTGTATTTTACTATATTTATTAAATCTATTTATTTTGAAAATATATATTTTGAAATCGTTTAGCCTTATAGATATTTGTTTAAAATATTTATAGTAAAACATTCGTTAACAGTTGTTATTACTATTACTATGTAAAAAATGATTATTAGTTTGCACAAAGGTTTTGTTCTTTGTTGATAATTTCAAAAAAAGATGGCGCAGATTTATTAGAGAGCTCCATATTGTTGTCGTTTATATTTTCATATATACTTTTTAACATTCGATTTCAGTTAGTCAGTTTAAATTACTTTCTGCATAGTGGACGATAACCTTTTTAGTTGCATACAAAATATATCACTAGAGCAGCAAAATACGTTTTGTACTGAACGGTTGGATACCATTAAAAGATTCATCTTACTTCGAGACAAAAGGAAATAAAATAATTCATATAAAAGTGAACATCACTACATCAGTGTTATTACTAAAAATTAATTAAAAGAAAAATCCTATTTTACAGTGTACGATATGTAACAAGTGTTTCATCTCGCAAAACGTAAATACACTTATCTGGTACAAACTATCACTTTTAATTTAAACAGTAAAAACCACGCATACGATTACTTCTACATTCGCATTAATGACAAAACTTTCGTACATTTAGCAACACATTTACTTCCCTTACACTACATTCACTTAATTTTGGAACAATCACTGGACACTATTTATTCATTTATTTATATTTCAACATAATCGTTACGGTAGCTAAATCCAGGTCTCAAACCCTGGATAGGCACGAAAATATTTTTCTATAAAACAATAACCTTTTGCACTCGAATCGCGACAATTTATCGATATGGTAAATTCCCCAGTACCTCGAACAGCGACAATATATCGTTAAATAGTAAACATTTTAATAACCTATCGATTGGTTTTTTTGTTATTTATTGGAAATTAAGTATTTTTTTTTAAATTATATTGTATTTAAATATTATTACTCACAAATATAACGATACCTCAAGATTTCGGAAAGGTTGTTTTCAAAAAGGGTTGCCTGGAAGAGATCACTCACTATATAGTGATAAGGCCGCCCGTTGCATTCTTTAATTTAATTTTTTTTGTTAATTTGTTTTTTTTTTTCTTTTTGTGTATATGTTATATTTTACTTAAATTATAAGTAACGTATTGTTCAATGTAGAATGCAATAAAGAGTTCTATCTATTTTGTGGAATTATAAAAATGTACAGTTACTGGTATGACATACAAATAGAAGTCGGGAATGCAAAGGGTTAAATTGCGTAATAGAATTGATTGCACGTTTTGTTCTTAAGAAATACCAGAGACCTGGACCAATTAGATAGAGTTCCATAATACTATGTCTTTTTATGCGTACAGCTTTGAGTGTTAGCTTATAGGATGGTAATTGATGATACAGTCTAAGATGGAAGAAATCGGTAAGGGGTTATTTACCTCGTCATGTTTTTACATTTACTACACCGTGTCGTACCGGAGATTAGTTCGTTTACGGTACGTTTTTGCTAATAGGGTGGTAACTAGCAACGACTGAAGCCTCTCACTAGATCAGACTTAAGACAAATTAGAATACGCATTTTTTAAAATTTGGACTACTGGTAATCGAAACAGAACTTTGCTCTGTAAGGAATCGAACCTGTGACAGCTACTAGCGAAGTGTGTACTAGCAACAAGTTTTATTTCCAAAGCGCTTTAGGTACGTAGTATATTTTAATCCTTTTCGAGGCAAGCGTTGGTAAAACGACGCTACCTTAGCACGCGGGGCTTGCCGCGGATCGTTTTAACGGTCGGACATGAGGGACACAAATATCTCGTGAAGCAAAACAAGCACAAATTTATAACCTATTTTCTATGAAAGCAGCAAGAAAATATTTATGGAATTAGAACTGAAATTTATAATGTTATACTTTTTTCTTTCGACGGCCTTAGATTTTGTTTGCAAAACGAATTGCAAAAAAAGGGCTCTAAAATTGTTAACGTATAACAACAACACAAAAAGCAATCAATTTAAATAGTTAAAATCGATTTACTTAAAATGTACCAGACAGAGTATTGTGGAAACACATCCTTTATTATAACCCGCCATTGTACCCAATAATAGTATAATAGGTTAATTCCCCATAATACAACTTAAAAGTTTTTTTTTTACAATATAATGCGAGACTATTTACTCAACAGTGACATATTACGTGAATAATACTATGATTTATAAATTGAACCACAATTGGAGGGCCTACGCGATACCTAACGTTACGCCGTTTTGTACATACAAATAAACATACAAAATGGTTACATATAGTTATTAATTTTCTTAGACGAGGGCCACTCGGTTGACTAGTGGCGTTTTTCGTCTGCTCGTGTGTGATTGCGCGGAGACAGGTTGATAGATGAAACTCGTTTTTGCTCTTTTCGCCGGATGTACTGAAACAATTTATTTTTATTATTGCAAGAAGTTCAGCTGTAATCATTAAAAAATAAAAAGACGTGCGTATAAAGTACACATTGAAGAAGTGAAATTTCTTTGGCAACCTAATTTTTAAGTCTTGTTTATATTTATACAAATCTAGGACATAAGATTTGCGAGTCTTAGAGGAAGGAAAAAGAAGATGTGTTAGGAATTAAATTGTCATTAAAATATTTATATATATACAAATAATTTATTGAGTATATGTGCTCCTTTATGTAATAAATTTTTCTGGCCACAACGTTCGTGCCTGCCAGAAATTTTATGACCTATGTGTAAATGTTATATTTGAATGTACATTTTAGTTATACATAGCATCACGCCTCATTCCCATGGGGGTAGGCAAAGACAACGTCCTTCCACTTGCCACGATCTTTGCATATCTCCTTCGCTTCTTTCACTCTCATTAAACCTTTCATACAAGTTCTTCGGTTTAGAGTACTCTTGACCAGGCCTTTATTTAAAATGTCCTGGATTTGGTCCAGGAACTTTCGCCTTGGTCTTCCCCTCCAACTTTCGCATTCACTCTTGACTCATACATCCTTTTTGTCACTCTGCTTTCATTCATTCTCTCTACATGGCCAAACCATTTAAGCATACCTTTCTCGATTTTAGTCACTACGTCTTTTTTACCACAATGTTCTCTTATCACAATATTTCTTACTCTGTCACTCAGTTTTAATCCACTCATACTTCTCAACACTCTCATCTCTACCGCATATATTAACAATATATGCATTAATAACAATGTACTTATTATATGTACAGATTTGGTTTATGGTCACAATATTCTTTCTTGTATAAGACTCTAGTAGTATAAGGTAGTTATAATGAAATAAAGCAGTAGCAATATTTTTTGAGTAATTTGTAATATTTTTTAAATTGCCTTCAGCCGTAGTCCCCTAGAATTCTGTTAGATATTCTACATAGGAATGTGATTTATGACAGTTTATGATATAGCATAAGCGCGTAGGATAGACATCTATAAAAGGCTTTGTATTAAAAATTTGACCAATACTTACTTGTATAATTCTCTGTTAGTGATAGGTCAAGTTTAACAGGTTTCGTGCTGTCTATGTCGATTTCTTCGTAGGAATGATCCAGTACCTGAGGAAATTATTATCATTTAATCTGTACTAATATTATAAATGCTAAAGTAACTCTGTTGAAACTACTGAGCCGATTTGAATGAAATTTGGTACACAGATAGTCTAGAGCCTGAAAAAAGTTAAGGCTTTAACGTAAACAACATAAACCTTCACTAAGAACGAGTTTTCCATATTTCCACAGGATCCGTATATATAAGCGATCAACGACTACTCACTGTCAGATCAGATTGACTTGAAGTATATAATCCTTTCGCGATATAGTCTTTTACTAAGAGAGTGCTTCCCTATATTCCCATGGGATCCAGATATAAGCGAAACTTACTGAGACACTATCTTTAGCATTTACCCTTTGATTTGACATTTACCATACAATTTCCTTTAGCGACATAAACTAACCGAACCGTTTGCAAGCGCAACAAAAACACTCAAAACACATTGTGCCCGTTTCTGCAATATCAACCAAAGAATCAATGAGAATTGATTCTTTGGTTTTTTTTTTTGCTAAGTACATATTAGTCATAAAAATATTTTTTAAGTGGGCTTGATAAATATTCAATGTTTTCTATGTACGCTTAGGAAAGGCACTGATCCCTAAAATACGGGTTTTCCTAGTTCAAGGGTTAAGATTTCACAGGAAAATTTTAGTAAATTTATTTAATAAATATTTCATTTCATCCTCCCCACCTATTGTTTGTAATGTGACGTGCCGTGTGTTCCAAGATAAAGAGGCTATCCGACACAAAAATAATTCTTTAATTTGAAGTACTAGATTCTTAGATTAATCTGTTCAACCATACAAACAAATTTTTCAGATTTATTATGTTGTGTTTGTATAGATACCTCTATGTCACTAACGTCTTCCCCTGAATCTACATCTGCGATGTACGAGGTGAGTGATGAGGGACCCGTAGCCAGCAGACGGTATGTACCACCAACCATGCCAGTTCCTTCCACCACCTCTTCCACTTCTAACTCCTGATCAGACACCTCCTGCAACAATAAAACAAAATAAATAATTTCTTTACTGTACACATTTAAGTATTAATGAGATGAAATTTGAGTTTTGATAAAGCTTTAAAAAAAATATACCAAGTAGTAAAACACCATATTACCCGAACAAAACAGAGTATGTGTGACATCATAATGTCAATTTCTTATCATAGTAATACATACAGTCTATCTTATTATAGTATCCTCCGCTGCCTGTTCGCTTAGATATTGTAAAGTAACAAATGGATCGAGGAAAGTTTATATGCAAAATATATATTATGGCACAGAAAAACCGATAAATTAAAAAATGACATAATAAACATATTTTTGTGTGCTTAAATGGCAAACGCCAGTAAAACCTCTCGAGATAGATCAAATTAATGTGCTAAAGAATTGTATATCTTAAAAAGGTAGATAAAAAATGCGCGATGGTATATATTTATCTCTAAAGTATAATTCACAGTAGCTATTTTTATCTTTTACATATTAAAAAAAAATCTGCTATTTTCGAAGCTTTTTTATACAATTAATTATTATTCCTTATTCCATTATTGAAATTATATAAGTTGATTATTATTTTATATTTCAGGTAGATCAAACTACCATTAACAGCATTTCATAAAGATGGACATCTTAGATAATATTAGTGATTTAAAACACGGAGGCGGGGTGTGGCAAAGTTACCTAAACATCAAATAGATATCGCCGTATTTTAAGACACACATTTATGTGTACGCAGACGCAGCTGTGGGAGCCTGCTAGTGAAAAATAAGGTGTTTCAATTGTGAAGTACAATGAAGTATATTAGGAATACGTACTTTCTCATTGTTGACATTACACCTTGACATTGGTCATTTGCTATCGTATCACTATGTATATGCATTCTCAAGAGGTCAGTCACAGAGGATATATGAATGTATATTTTTCGTGTTCAATGTCAACCGCTTATCCCACGCTGTGCAATATAATTAAGAACGAGTATTGTATATACTAGTCGTAACCGGCAGTGCTACCTGCGTTGTTTCCTATTCAGTGGAAATACGGACAAATTGCGATCGAATTATCAAACTAAACCACTCTTGAATCCAGCAGAACGTGATAGTATATATAAAATGATGTATAATATATTTCAAATAAAATACTATTTTAAATATACGGTTCCTCATTTGACGAAATTGTATTCTAAGAAACAAAGGCCTTCAAAACATTGTTATTAATGCCAATTTACTATAGAATCGCTGTAGTGTTTCATAAATGATTAGAATTACTTGAACTATATTAAGTGTATTAAAACCTAACAAAGAAAGGTAGTTTCTTAATATATTAGATGATTAACAAATGTATTTGGCTGCAAACACTCTCATTGGTGTTTAGACATAATTTGCCTAATTTGTGACAGTTATAAAGGGTTATGTATCGTAGAAGTTAGTTCAGTTCTCATTTTTAACCAACGTCAACTACCAGTTATTCTATTTTAAGTTAATTGTGTTAGTAAATTGGGCTGCTAAAAAAAATTCTAGGCATATTATTAATTTACTGATTATTTCTCATTCCTGAAAAACGCATATGAATAATCATCAATATGAATGCAGCCAATGTAGCTCCAGTTAAATGTCATGAAGTTGTTTTGCTTAGCGGCACATATTTTCTGATAGTCACCAACTAGCTAAGGCCGATGCCTCCCGCCAAGCAGGCCTAGACTATAGTTAACGTGAAGGGAGTAGCAGTTGTGAAACGCGCTGTCTTAACAAAAATACCTGTTCAATGATTGTCTCTTCTTCTTCCACTTCTTTCTTAACTTCAGGGTCTATCTCGAAGTCGGCGTCCAGTTCAGCATCAGCGTCCGCATCAACATCGTCGTCTACTTCATTGTCGCTGCCGAATCCGCTGTATTTCATTTCACCTCGCTCTAATGCCGCTAGGCTTTCTAAAATAAAAACATGTAATATAGAAATTAATTAAAGTCAATCCTACGCCATCTAGCACAAGCTTCTAAAAATGTTTATAGAAAAATAACATTATGTCAGCTTCCAATAGATGACGCTGTACATTCTTACTTTGGTATTATTATATTTTCATTCAGGTAGACGTTTACGGCACTCTTGAATCGTCAAATATATATTTTTCGACTGATGGTGGTATTGAAGAATGACTTAAAATCTAAAGTTACGAGGGTTCCTTCGTACCATGTTCTGAGAACAGCCCACAACAAACTCAGTCGGGTATTTTTACCATCTTAGCAAGATTTTTCAACCATTTTTGTTTTAACAAAGACTTTGGATTTATTAGGCGACGTCTCTAGAACGCCTTCTGTGCGTTTTTTTTTTATAGAAACTTATACCTTAAATGAGTTGTTAATTTTATGCAGCCTACTAGAATTTATATCAAGTATATTCATTATAATGGAACTCTTTTTATTATGCCATAGGAAGAAAGTATATTTGACAATTCAGATCACTCAAAACAGTTTTTAATCGTCGTTAATAACTTAGTGTTCGTTTTAAAAATTTCGTTTGTAATGCTACAATGGGTTAGGAGGATAGTATGTACAAAAACCAGTGAAAAAAGTATATACAAAATTATACCTGGACAGGCCATTGCTTTCTTGATAGCTTGTGGATCTTTCCTCGACCATTTCTGAACCTCTTCATCCATTTTGCCAACTTTCGATGGATTCATCGCCCATAGACAACCTGTAATATATTTTTATTATTAACACTAGGTGATCCGCACAACTGCGTCTGCATAAACTTAAACATGGGTCTTAAATCACGGAGACATCTAATTGATGCTTAAGTAACCAAACAGCCCGCTGGCTGCAGTGCCTTCGCGTTTTAAATCTCTGATATCTTCTAAGATATACACTTGTTTGAAACGCTAATAAAAGCAGTTTTGATCTACATTAAATATACAACGTACGTAATGTATTTAATTATGTTATATAACACGTATTTTTTGTAATATGTAAAGAGTAAAAATGGTTACTGTGGGTTATCCTTTCTTAAAAGATAAATATATACTAACGCGGACTTTAAAGTTTCCTCTTGAATTACTCAATCTATTACTGAAAATTGCATTGAAATTCGTTGAATAATTTCAAAGATTCGAGCTAACATACAGCGAAAGAGACTTCATTTTATACTATGTAAGCAGGGTTTGTTTTACTATATTATTGAATTCAGTAAAATGACTTTGTTGAAATAAAAATAAATATACCTTTTCTTTGACTTCCATTTGTCGATGGCTTCTCGATCTTTTCAAAACATTTATTAAGACTTAGGTTGTGTCGTACAGAGTTTTTCCAGCCGTTTGGAGCTGTTTTGAAGTATGGGAAATGTTGACTGGAAAAAAAAATTAAATAAGTCAAAGCGTTTTAACTTTGGAGCTAATTATTATAATACGTATTTTTGAAGTGAAAACTATAGCAGCGTTGTAACTTGAATTTGTCGGAGAAACGGAAACGTTGAAACGAAAAAGCGACAGTAACAAAGACAGACACATAAATTCGTAACATTTAACGTGGGAGGAAATGAGATAGGAAATATTTTCAATGTTAGTTTCATTTTATATATCACTTTATACAATGCCCGGCATGTGTTGCAATGCCGCAATTGGCACAACGTTTTTTTTTAATACGTGGCTATTTATGTATTGTACTATAGATTTTATTCAACACCTACTCTTTTTCATAACAAAATTTCCCTACACTAAGGTTGCCTGGCAGAAATCGCAACTTATCGATAAGGCCTCCTTTTTTACCCTATGATTAAGTTATTGTATTGTTTGTGGTGTACTACAGTGTATTTTCTCTATATATATTTTAAAGTATAGGAAAGGTTGACTGCAAAATAAAAGAAATCCTTTTGTCGTGAACAAGTCAAAGCCTTTTGTAACAAATTTTACACAACAAGGTGCCATATATAGTTTTTATTTATATTTAAATAAAAACTATATATGGCACCTTCTATTAACGTGGTTGGATGTACGTCTTTGCTGGTAGGGTGTTAAATAACCAATCGAGACTCAGACAATATACAAAATGTAAATAATGCTAAAAATTCTTTAAATTACAATGTTAATAATAGTATGAAATGAGTTAAACCTTTTTAATTTGGCTATTAAGTAAAATATACAATTATCGATAATAAGACCAATTACTACCGTATCTTTAAGTAATAAGTCAATAATTCTTACCACATAAAATTGTAAATTTCTGAGACTGGTAAACTGCCTGTCCTAGAGTTCTTCAAAGCCATCGCAATCAAACACGAATAAGAGTAAGCTGGTTTAGGGAATTCCCCGGTCACTGCTTTACTAGAACTATTAATATATTTAGCTTGACTCGTGTCTACCGTGAAGGTATTACTGACGGACGTCTTTATTAATTGTCTATTACTCAGTGATGAGTTATCTATCAGTATCGTCGCTTGACTTTTGTTACCATTAGCTAAAATTGTCCTAGATTGCTGCGCGTCCAGTATGTGTATATTACCCGATATAATAGTCTTAGTCCCTAACGAATTTGTAATTTTTTGGCTAGTATTTAATATGGAACAGTTCTTATTGCTGACTTTAATTAACTCAGTCTGGTTCTTGACACGTAATGGTGTTACTGTTTGTCCTGTTTTGATTTTACTCGTATCTAAGTCTTTTAACAGATCTTTGACTACAGCTTTATCTTGCTTCCTGACATATATGACCATTTGCGTGGCTTCGTCTAGAGGTTTCTTCGGTGGGGGTTCTTCTGGGTCTTGTACCTTTGATACTTTTATGGCATTCGGTGAGAATGTTAAATGACTCTTTTCTTCCTTAGGACTTGATAACGAAGTACTATTGTTAAGGTCATTGCTGGCAGCTGAAGTTAGCAACAGATTGGATGCCTCCTCTTTTACAATACTTTTTACTGGTGTATCTGCGAATGTAGATGGCATTACGGAGTTTGGATTCACCATAACGGCATTCGCTTCGGATCCGTACAAGTCCAGGTTGTGTACAAAACTTGACGATGAATTGTTGAGCCACGTTACGGAGTTATCCGTGTCCATGTCTAATAATGGAGGCATTTCTGAGAAATTTAGTCCTAATGAGTCCTGGAAAAACATTACGCGTTAATTTGGTACTGCTGTTTAATTAACAGGTATAAATAATACACAAATCTCTGGCCCGAGACGAACTTTCACGAACACATTTATATATTCCCAAGCAGGAATACTGAATCCTTTTTCTTTCTATATACATGAATATTACTAAAACCCTATGCAATTGAGCCAACATATTAAATAAATACTTACAGAAAAATCTGTTATGCTGCTTAAATCAGTTGCGATTTCATTCTTTATATCCATGTCCAGCATGTCCTGGAGTGAGTCAGTGATGTACAGATCCATGTCTAAGCACGCCTAAAAAAGAAATCACGAATAAAATAATTATAAATAAAAAATATTCTTCATTCGGTGTTTTTTTATTGCCGACAGGTTAGCGCTTGACTGTGGTCTCAACTGATGGTAAGTGATGCTATAGTCTAACATGGAAGCGCGCTAATCTAGTGACAGGCGATATACCTCTTATGGTACACAGCATCGTACCGAAACACATATCTCTTTGTTTGGCGGTACATATTTGTTGGTACAGTGGGCATTCAGCATCAATGAAATCTGGTCTCAATTTCTCTAATTCACATTACATTTATAATTGTAGATGTCGAATAAATTAAAATATTGTGCGTAAGCAGCCAGATATGTTTGATATTGACATATCATTATTACTCTTATGTTTACAGATTGACTGTTTCAGAACGTACATTAGGATGTAAACGTGAGGTAAATTATATTATTAAAATTGTCCAAGCAGCCTTCTGCTCATTGCATCTCTCTCGTACAATTGAAAGTTACTTAAGCATAACAACAGGTAGTTATGCGTATTAAAAATTATATTACAATGAATATGAAATTTATCTAGGTCTAATAGATAGTGTCATACTAGTTTCAACTCCATTGCATTTTTTTTTGGATCAGCTTATTTCAAGGTTCCGCATTAAACTGGTTTCCTTTAAATTTTTTAAAAATTATTAACATGAAAAGGTGTTCTTTAGGAAAACATTATTGATCTCACTAAAGAGCAGCTGCCCGATATTATTTCAGGTTAATATTGTGCGAATTTAAGCGAGTTATCATATAACAAAAGAGGAGACTCTAATCTTAATATACCTTTATATATTTCACTTAAAACCTTTAGTTAACTAGTCTATTAATTAGATGTTTTTTGTGTATAACTTTTATTAATGTATAATTTTTTATTATATATTTAGTATACTGCAATCATGCAACAATAATAAAAATAGACTTTTATTGCTGATGGCTTAGCTTTTAACTGTGATCTCACCCGATGGTGAGTGATGATACATTCTAAGATAGAAGCGCGCTGACTTTGTAAAAGGTAATTTCCAACATTTGGTTTCAACACAGCGTTGTATTGGAGCCAAATTTATTTAGTTGGCAGCACGTCTCTCCTGGGAGGGTGGTGTAATTAGCCACAACCGAAGCCTCCCAGATTGTCCTGACGGGAATCGACCCTATTCGATACTTATGGTAGTTAGGCAAGTACTCCCAAGATATATGTATGCAAACAAAGGTTCCGCCAAAATATGTCTCATTATAAATAAAAATTTGTGATCTTTATGAGAAATAAATATCTTTAAAGGGAATATATAAATATCGACGCTAATTATTTAAACATATGTTCAAATTAAAGCGAATGTATTTCTATAGTAACTTTTGCGCTATTTTTCTTTCATAAACGGCAAGTATTTTTTCGTGACGAAACGAAGACGGGAACAAATTCCACTACTTGGTAGTGAAACCTGTTTTTGTCTTGTGGTATGCGTAGCCCTAGCAGCGAAAGAGTGAGATTGTTTGTGATGCTATCTCGTTTCCGCTTCTTTAGGACGGAAAAAGTACTCCATGAGCTAATTATGTAAATGAATGGTTTACTATAAGTAACATTGACCACTCGTTTTGTGAGTAGTAAATTGTTAATATGTTGCTTATTAAATGTATCGACATGTGTAAAAATATTTTAAAATATCCTTACTTTCTAGGAATTTAAAGAATCAAATGAACGATTTTATATAATAAATCTGGTGTTTTTTTTAATGAATAATATTCATGATAGTAGTTATACCTAAAACTGAAACGACGCCATCTTGTGAAGTAGTTGATATACACGAAATTTCCACAACACTTGTATTATTTATAAAGTTAACATGTTAACATTTTATTAGTTGACTGATATTACATTATTTTTAAATATTATTCTTGAAAAAAATATCAGTTTTTACTCGATTCTACGGAGGAGAACCACGACGTTTCATTGTAATCCGTAAAAGTCCTGTGTATTTTTTTATTAAAGGCCTGCACCAACAAATAATAAGTTAAGAATGGTGTCTCGGAGCCGTGGAATGGATGGTTCGGTCTACCTAGTGGAGATAAAAAAACCTTGCTGGCAAGTGGTACATCGGAAGGCTTCCAAGTTCGGGACGATATTTTTTATCGGAACTGACGCTGTTACTATAAATAAACTTCTGTTAGCCGCGTGTTCTCATTAAACTATATTAGTTATTCGTTCAGAGGATAGCTTCCATCCTCTTCCGCTAGGAAGTTGGCATAAATAATATTATTAACATAACAATTGCATATATTTTAATGCATATTTTCTAAAAGATATGCATTAATAATGCTAGTAGTACTAGTTTTTTTATCATATTATTTGTTCATATTCTTAATAGTTTTTTTAAATTACATAAGTACTTTTTTGAAAGTGGATTTGATGTTAATAATAAGTACAATATTTACACAATAATAAATATAATAGTCTAGACTTCGTCAATGTGATATTCAGTGTTTATAAAGTGATAATATAACTTAATTACCATCAGTAAATAAACTCAAGTTTTATCTAAATTATATTTATGGTACAGAAACGCATATGACAAAGAAACATTAAAATATCTTTGCTGTTGCTATCTACATGGGATTTTTGAAAACTGTCTTACAATCTATGTAACACAGAACAAAAATGTGTTGTCTTTACAATCGACATAAAGTCGCAGTCATTATCTTTTGTGTCGTTACAAAGAAAAGAATAATAAATAGAAAAAGAGACAAGGGAATGACTAGTCAAGGAGTAGGTAGTGAGAGTACATAATACGGTTCACGGAAAGGCATGGGAACGACAGATGTAATAAATCTTATAAGGCAATGATTTCTATACACCATAGAAATTGTACACAATAAATTGCTTTTAATAAGGATTGCGTAAATTATTAAATAACACTCATTGCTTTTTGAACTGATGTTCTTAATATATTCTTATTGAGTGTAGGTCTGTGCGCAGAAACATGCATTGCCATAAATAGATTACGATTCTGTAAGTCTACGTATTTAACTTCATTTATACCTATAACATATATTAAAATAAAATTGTTTATAATTTTAAAATGAGAGCTTAGTTTCTCAAAAGCTATACACATATAAGAAAGCTTGGCTATTTTAGAAGAATAGAGATCGACTTGAAAACGGAGATTAATTTTACTGGAGAGATGTTTAAATATTGTTTAAATCAGTCAAAAGTCATTTTTTGGGTGCCATAGCTTCATTCTTGCCGATTTGATTGTGTTCTTGATTATTACTGTGTGAATATTAATAAAATAAAAGCAGCGACTGGTTTTTAAAATTTGTATGCCCGTCCGTTTACTAATCCGGGATATCGAGTTTATCTTCAAAATACCTGGACCCATTTTGATCGCAGGTTCACATGAAAGTAGAGCCCATTTTATTGTAAGAAATATTATATATTGGTTAAAAAGACTGTTTTTGAGATAGATGAATTTTGGGAATTAATGATTTTGATGGAAAAAGCCCCGGGCATAATCTTGTGGGCGATAAATGACTATTTTCTAACAAATGTTTTACACACTTTAATTCGTGAAGTATTTTATATATTAAGAAGATGTAAGTTGAAAATTATTCATACATTCGGATATAATTATCACTTATTACATCAATAACATATTAATATAGTCATTTTTATTTAAATCTTGCGATTCACAATACATATATTAATTTGAGACGTTACATATTCATGTAACGATTTACATAATTATTAAAATAAGACGCTCGTATCAACGTTTACTAAGATAAACGTACAAAATATTGTGAATGCGAATCGAGTGCACTGACAGATAAGAGGGAAACGTGAGTACGATATCTTCAGCCAATCAGAGCCTAAGTTTACATTTTTTTTAATCATTTACCTTCCACTAATCGCTATCGTAGAAATTTCAAATGATAACAACTGCACCATTTATACCTGCTCAAATTTTGAACGTTATGTCTATAACTTCACAACATTTTAGGTAATGTTTGTTATACATTATTTTTTCTATTGCTTCCATTTCACAACCAAGGCCGTCAAATTAATTTAATCGAAGCATTTCAGGCAACATATTAATTCATTAACCATACCAATGCTACGTTTTTTCTAATATAAAAAAAAATCCATTAAAATGGGTTTGGGACGTAAAACTTAGGTAAAGATAATAAATTGCCTGTTATATATATAAAAAATTGTTGTACGTCTTCAAAAGTATCAGACAAACTGATAAATACTTTGAAAGCGTCTTTTTTCGAAATTATCGACAGGGAATTAAAGTTTATGTTTTATGTACAAGCTAGACACCCATTAACTAGTTTAAACAAATTTTGATGTACAATTATTATTATAGCATTTAGCGGCAGCATTTTTAAAAATATTTAGTGTTAAAAAGATGCAGCATAAATTTGCAGTGTGTAATATTATAACCGAGAGACGAACAAAATTGGGGTGATGGAGAGAGATAGACATATAAGATCGACAGAGGGTGAATCGACCCCTAATGACATCGCAGCCGCCATACCGCGCCCTTTTAGCAGGCTGCCAGCGTTTCGGTGTTGAGAGAGAGCGATGCATAATATCGAAAATCAAAATGAAATATAACTATACCGTTCAACACAATTTGGGGCTCAGATTATAGTTAGACGATATAAATATCTACGGAATGAGTACCTTGAAAAAAGAAAGTTTTGAATTTAAAGATTAAAAAAAGGATACAGAGTTTGTTGTAGGTTCTGAAAGCGCACAAAAATAACTAGGATGTTAAATTGTGCTTTACTATCATCATCAGTTGTACATTGCAAATAATATGCGGGAAGATAGATATAATTTACGATTCAAAAATGCTGTAAAAGTCTAGTTGAGTCAAGAATTTTTGATTTGAATTGATACGAAAATATCGACGGCCTCTTTGGCGCAGCAATGCGAGTACTTGCTTTGATAACAGAGGCCCCGGGTTCGTATCCCGGTAGAGCGAATATAGAGAATTCTATTTTCTAATTTCTTTAAGTCTGGACTGGTGGGAAGCTTCAGCCGTTGCTAGTTACCACCCAGCAAAAACATATCGCCAAACATACAGATTTGAGTTCTCATACGATGCTGGGTACCAACCATCGCCTCTAACCAGATTAGCGCATTTCACTTGCTATCAGATCAGCAATAATAAAAAAATCACGGCTCAATCAAAAAATGATCCACAACAACGAAAAGAATACACTTTTTTCATATAAGATATGGTTTGTAATAAAACATATAGTAATTATACCTGTTTAAACGTTATTTCTAGGTACAAAAGCATTTTTTTTCATAACATATACATATCTGTTTTTCGTCTAACTATAACGTATTTATGTGTTAATTACATTATAATTTAGAGTGGAAGTCAAATTTTGTGGCGTCCAATGTTATTATTACCAGAAAGACCATTTTGTTACTATGACAATAGTAAGGGCCATCTGCTATGGCGAGGGTATGATAGACTTCTTACTCATGTGGAGTCTTTATATACATGCATAAGTGCCTATGTATATGTTAATAAAAAAAAATCGATATTTTTGATTCTATTTTCAAGGAAAAAAGTATTTGAAAGTTTATTCTGTAGAATAACACCTTAAAAATTAATATAAACCTTCATAACCTATCTCGAATCGAATAGAATAAGTTTTAAATCTATTAAATATTATAAATAAGGTTTACATATTTACATTGCGAATTGCAAAGCGAAGCGCACATAGTTATTACATAATAATACCAAAAGTAGGATAGGATATCCACTAATAAACATATTTACGTCAATATATTAATGATAATAATACGTACCTACTTATTTAGTTTGAATAAATTCATTACGCGATCAACTGTGTATTCCTCTTGTAGTACTAATATGGATTACCGATAAAGACCAGAAATATTACATAAGTAGCTAATTCTTAGTAATTGTGCATATGCAATTATTTTTGTAAGTAAAAAGTACCGACTTAGGTATAATCGTTACATACTAATAAACTGACACCGCGTTTCTCGGTGAGTAATCGGATATTCGTGGAACTACCTACGTATATCTTATTTAAAATATTTTTTCTTTCCAGAGTCAATACGTATAGAAACGTGACATGAGCGTTTATTATTCAGCTTTTATGTTTAAATGTATACAGGCCGAAAACGTCTGTAGATCCGTCTCGCAAGTGCCTGTGTACTGTAGTGCCATGCCTCAAGAGGGCCATGAACTCGCTCTTTATTACTCGAGTTCATCTCGCTTACGTGCGATATGAAGTAGGAACTATTAAAAGATATTTTTGAAGTGACTCTCTTTTTATCTTATGATAACTGGTCAACTACTTATTTGCGACCGACATATTAATGCAGTAAAGGAATTTAATAAATTTATTCGTATATACAGTCACTTATATTTACTGTCAAAAACCCTTTGATAAAGAACATTGTGTCATTAATATTTTGTTTTTTTAGAATACAATCTGATCACGTCCACATAAAAAAACTACTGTGTATCATGAACTTGTAAATGTTATATGTAACCTACGTGATTCATTAGAAGGGGAACCTGTTAATATCCTCTTATGTAATACTACTATTCCTCTCTGAAATGCAGATCTATGTGTTACAAATAACGCCAGAATTTGTACTAAGGAAATGATGAAGAATTCTACAGGAAGCAATCCTAGGAAAAACTCTGAAATTATATAGTCGTAGGTGTCTCCTCGTCAGTAAAGGAACGTGTATGAACCCCGTGCCATATAACGTCCTTTGTCGTGACGTCACAATGATCAGTGCTGCACGATATTATAGTTTATAAACACGGTACTACTACATTTTTATATGTTTTGCTAGTATTACTAAAGTAGGGTAGCAGCATTGACGATTATAGCATGGAGGTTGTAGAAATAAACTTAACACAGTTCCCGGTTTTCGTACGTGTCAGTCGCCACGTCATACAAATTATAAAACATTTTTTACAGCAGTTTTTTATTTGAAAACATCAAATTATATATTGTTTTGATAAAAATAATCTTTACAAGGTTTTCTCTTTTAATGATTGAGAGTTATTGTTTCTTAATGAAGAAAAAGAAATAAAGTTGTACCCTTCATATACAAACAGTCACGGAAACACCTCATTGTCTGGTCGACAGCGAAGCCCTATAAAGGGAAAGTTCAATTTCTCTGTTACAAGTTTTCGTAACCTTGGTGTTGATGACTCAGACTTTAATAAAAACATTTCAATAATAAACACATAAATAAAAAGCTATTTCGGGACGACAATCTTGCTCAAATTTTCAATCGCTGAAAAAATACTAAATTCCTACACTAAAGTTCAAATACTTTTAAAAATGCGATAATTAAATTTATTATTTCCAAAAATTATAGAGAGCCGTCTATTAGAAGTTCACACGACAGTTTAAAGGGCTGTTTTCGTAGAGTTTAAGGAGATCGCTCTATATAGAGTAGGAATGGACTGCTTTATATCACTGATTAAGCTCAATTTAAACAAGGTGAGTACTTTATATCTAGTAGAAATGAAATGGGATTTCTCCAGACAATTAATAATCACTTCACGAGGTAAAGAATTGGGGATTGCCAAGCCCAGGGGATTAAAAGTCAGAAATTTTAAACATGTAATCCTACAACGTGATGTCCCAGGATTAACGAAAAGTCGTTACCAAAGGAGCTATTTTTTTTTGTAAATATTTAGTCTTTATCTGTAGCCATAAAAAAATCAACCAAGGAAATAATTTCCAATTTTTACGTTCGTTAAACGTGTTTTCAACTTATGAATGAATTCTATCAATCTGTAACTTGTTTAACATTGATTAACATATTAACTATAATATAAATAAATTATAAAGAAATAACAGGTTTTTACAACTTATTTGTTTTTCATAGTTACAGCTTTTCACAAAGTATATATGGTACTGATATAAACATTTTTTATTGTTTTTGTTCGTCTGTCTGTTATGCCGAGTAATCTCTCAAAAGGCTGAGAATTTTAATAGAATTTGCACTAGCTGAAATGTGATGTTTTAAGAAATTACTTAGGCTACTATTATATTTAAAAACAAAGGCACTCGGAATTACGTGGGTAACAGCTAGTTATTAATAAACAATAACAAATATGTTTGATCTTAGATTTGTATTTCATGATTATGTATGTTTAATAAATAAATGTAATAAATGTAATAATAGGATTTCAAAAGTGATTCTGCTATATTTTGAAGCCTATATCTTGAACACGTATGTATTAACTTTTGATATAAGATAGAGAACAAAAACAATAAACTATTTTTTTGTACAATTTAGGCTATAACTAACTTTTTTTTGTAGGGTACCTTAGAATAAAAAAAACAAAACGATAATTTTTAAATAAAGTCCTTTATACATTTAGTTGCACAAAATTAAACAGCATAGAGGTCGTTCTGTATTCGTTTTGAGGTTCGATACGAGCAAGCAGGTAGTCAGTCGGTAACAATAAATCCGTGTAGCAACCAGGTTTTTTTAGGTGCCTTCCATTATTTGCAGGCTAATAAAAACACACCAAAGTATTACAAGTATTAATTTTTTAACCCCAAAACGGTGGTAAAACACGACAATATTGTCGAGTTGGCAACTTTTTTGGGTGTTAGGTGTCTTTTATTACAACGTTAAATTGGGACATGAAATATCAAAGGTTTATATAGTGCTTTTTTTGTGCGTCTCGAATTTTAGAGTGAATATTTTAAGTTACATACCAAGCACGCCATACCAATGAAAATTTATCATAAGATGTCTGTTGAAATAAGATATTTATTTTGATAACTAATTTTCTTGACTATCTCTTCACACTCATTTATTATATAGGCCGTTCTTGCTCTCGCGGTCTCAATTATAAGGCAGAACTAAAGAGACACGCATATCGCTACAATCGTGTTCCAGTTATAAACACCTTACGAATGCATTTACAGAGAAAAAGTTTCTTTGACACTGATGCAGCACCAATGTCTAAAAAGTTTAATTGTATGATATAGAAGTAATAGAGACCAAGCATATAATGAAATATGAAATACGAAAAGAATTGTGGACATTTCAAATATCCTCTTCAGTCTGATATAATAGCGTTCAACACATAATGCAGATGACTCTAGAACCTTTAATGTATATCTCATTACAAGATATTAAGGTTCTCAATATAAGTCTTGATTCAATGACTTAAAGTATCTAAATTGAGAAACCTGTTTTTAATAGCGTCGTCGGTGTACAAAAAATATTTAGACCGTGTAATATATTTGAACATATCGTACCTTTAGTAATTAAAAATTAACTATGTTTTACTTCTACGTTATCCGACCCTTTATATTGAGTGTGAATTTAATGTAAACTGATTTATTTTGTGTAATAATTCACGTTTTAAATAATTAAAACTATAACATTTTTTAAACAGGGTTGCTAAGGTCCTAGACCGACCTCGAGGTAACGTACGACTACCTACCAACTGCATTTAAAGAAAGAGCACCAAAAATCAAATCCTAGTGCATATAGTAGACAAGTCGCAATACCAGAAATACACAAGGAATATTAATGGGAAAAGGCTTGAAATAAAAAGACATTGTATAATGAAGAAAGCATGACTCTAAATTAAGATAATTGGAAGCTAATGGCTACGGAACACTACTTTGGAAGAGTAGTGACACAATTCAAATAAGTTACTTTTACAGGAGAGTCGTTTGAAAATTTCACAAAACGTTTAAATCAATCCATTATGATATAAAGACAATTGTGTCGCGACAACGTTACTTTTTCCAATTTAAGTGAGTTTTTGACACAAGAAAATATTAAATATTCAGGATTCTATTGTAACCTAAGTAAAATTATGAGGAATGTGTAATACTTCATCCAAAGCAGAGAGGACAGTTTCTTTTATGATATTTACTGAAGCGTACTGTAGGTATAGATGCTGCTGTCACTGCTTACTATGCATATGTGGCTTCACTACTTAGATATGGCATTATAACCTGGCGAAACTTCGTAAATGTTAATAAGGCTTTTGTTACCCAAAAAAATATATTCGGGCAATATTTCATATGGGGCCGCTCGAATCATGCCGTGTTATTTTTAAAACAAATAAAATATTGACGTTAACAGGAATATACATAATGGAACAAGTGTTACTCATTAAAAAACATCCAGAATTTTTTGAAGAGGTGCATGAAACCACTACGTTATGCAAGATTATTATTCCCGGATTGTCGTTTAGGGCTTTATAAAAAAAATATCTACATAAAGGTTACGAATATTTGATCATATTCCTCGCAATTTGAGAGAATTGCTGCTTCCTACTATTTGCACGTTGTATTTTATTTTTAAATAAGTTCATGTAAATGGAATAATTTTATAATTTTTTTTATGATTATTATAGATATAGGCAATTTAAAATTTCGATATTATTTAATTTAAAAACATAATTCTAATTCTCAAACACTTTGACATGGTTTCACTTGTAATTAGTGTTACTTGTTGAATGCAATAAATAAATAAGGATCAATATTCATCTCTTTAAAGTTAGGTATACTACGTGTTTCTGAAGTCTAGGATTGATTTCAGCACTGTCAGTGTAAAAACTGCGGGGGGCCTTATAGGCGCCCGCGCCGCGAGGGGCCGCCTTGTGTCCTCGAACCTGACCGCGCGCGATCGCCTTGAACTCGTCGTAGTCTGTTCTCTGCACAAATTACCTATGTCTACGCTCTACGTCGGCGACCGAGCATTACCGCGAAAAATCAAAAATGTAGCATTAATAGCGCTCATTTCAATTATGTTGAAAATTATCATCAATGTGTAAGGCAACCAGTGTCACAGTATCTAAACTGGTTTAAAAAAATCAGAGAGTATCAAGGTTATCGATGTAGTCAACGTTGAAATCTCTTAATAGGGAGATATAGCAACTTGGACATAACGAAATTAAAGGGACTTAAAATGTTGCCAGTGATCACATACGGATCGGAAACGTGGTCTCTGACTATGGGCCTCATTCGTAAGTTCAAAGCCACACAGCCTACGATGGAGATGACTATGCTTGGAGTATCTCTACGCGATCAAATCAGAAATTAGGAGATCCGTAGAAGAACGAAAGTTACCGACATAGCCCTAAGAATCACAAAGCTGAAGTGGCTAGGGGTGGGGCACATAATCCGACGAACCGATAGATGTTGGGGTCCGAAGGTGCTGGAATGGAAACCCCGCACCGGACCGACGACATAAGTTTAGGACTTAAGGCGATAGCCGCTGGAGTCTGGCGGCACAAAATCGAGCACAGTGGGTATCATTAGTCGAAATCTTTGTCCAGCAGTGGACGTCCATCGGTTGAAGTGAGAATAAGAGAACATATTTCTATTCGATTCATTTAAACAAGGTTAAAAAGCTTTTTACTCAGCTTCAAATATCAATGACTACCTTGGGAAGAATTTCACGTCTGAAACTGTCAAGATCGTGTTCCGGGGCAGGAACCTCTAAATTTCTATGCAAATATACGTTTAACCGTTGTTTCAAAATTAATCAATGTGTATTTCAGAGAAAGGAAAATCTCGTTAGGTATCCTAAATATCCCGTATTCAAATGTAGGGTACATGCGTAAAAGCATCTAGATTTAGGACGTGGGAGTTTTTTTACATTGTCACTTAAACTTAGTATATGTAATCACTTACAAAAGTGTTTAATGCAAGCAGGTGCGATCGTTGCGACATTGTTCAACATCTCAATGGTACAACGGATGCCGAAATACGTCAGAAAGCAAAAAAAAAAAAACAACTGTAAAATCTGACGCATGACCTCTAACAAGGAAGTCACGAAATCGAATTTCACTTTACAAACTTATATGCATAATCGATATACACCTTATTCTGCTTTTTAGGGAAAAAAAAACTCCGTTCAATTTATCAATCCCGCAGATTCATAGTAGAAGCCGATGAACTTCGAATCCAAAGGATTTTTAGCACTCCTTCTTAGGCTAAATATTGTCTTAAGCCTTTGGAAGACCTTATGATTAATAACTTTGACCTATATTACGTAACATAAATTGTAACAAACACATACATATTTTAAGTATTATTTTTAGCTTTCCTCGATGTTTTAATACTTTCAAATAAAAAAAATGCGTTTAATTTTTATAAATTAGAAAAAATAACGGCGACAATGAAGAAAGAAATTCCGAACAAAGTTTTTATTGGCAATTTATTTGGATCGCAATATAGATAGCCAATCCAAAATAGAACTTTTATTTGACAGATTATTATTGACTTATTTTTGTTCCGTCTCTATGCTTTGGAATTACGTAAAGCTACGTGTACTGCGTCATCCTACCGTCCTATCGGGATTGTAAGGCGAGGACAGAGAATGCAAAAATGTTCGCGTTATATTTCCTATGTCAATAACAAATGTCCTTCAAGGACAAAAAAATAAAAAGTTATAGCGTTATAAAATACTAGGAAATGCTGTGGGAATTAAAGTTGTCATTAAATATTATAACATTGGTAAAGTTTTAAAAAACATAGAAATATAATCTATAATAAATATTAAATGAATTGATTTCGCTGATGAAATTGTGTTGCCGTGATTTTATAAACAATGTTATAAAAACTTTCTAAAACTAGTGTGATTTTAGATATAGTAGTTTTAATAAATTCTACGAGTAAATTAACGAGTAAATAAATTTACTGGATGAATATCACTTTAGTATCGGTTAGTAGTGACACAATTTAAAAGGTCAAATTTTACAGGAGAGCCCTTTAAAAATTAAATAAAATGTTTAAAATCAACCAATGGTATTACGTAGTGCAACAGCGTCATTTTCACTGTTTTGAATACGAGTGTTTAACATCAGAAAACAAGAGTCTATTCTGGATAAACCCTTTCTCTCAGTTTTGTACTTGTGTGTACGAAAAAATCATGTTTATTTTTTAGTCATTACGACAGTTTATAGAGCTAGAGATTAGAAAATATCGAAAATTCCAAGACCGCTGCAAGAAACAGGATTCCGCAACGTTGCGTTAAAAGTCGTCAAAACAAATTACATGTAAGTAATGGATATCAGTTTTTTTTATTACGAATTGCTTAAAAGCAGTAACATGCTTACAATTGGAAAATAATATATCTAATGCTAAAGACCACCGCGGCGCAATCAATTTTCAAAGGTAACTTTATCCATAAGTGTAAAAATAGATCACCTATAATAGAATTATTTATCGATACGTGTTGGAAAAATTTGATTCTGCGAAATGGGTCAGTGAATTATCGTTCAAGCTCTGTGTTAGTAGTCTGCTTTTAAATATCCCATTGCATCCTTGTAACAAATTTAGCGAAACAGAAAAGATATACTTGGCAGTTCTATTAAGCATAAAGCTTACGTAGTAAAACAAAAGGTTCTGTTGTTGAAGACTTTTAAGTTTAGGGAAGTCGATTCTATTAAAATGTCCATATATCAAATGTATATAAATAATATCTATCTAAAAATGTACGTTAACGTTTACATGGAACTTGACCAAATAATCACACCATAACATCGCATTTTTACATTTCCAACATTGAGTCCTAATAAATCTTTCATTCGACTGTAATTTATACTAAATTAGCTGTTCCCTGCGGTATCACCCGCGTAGTTTCCGGTCGCGTCGGAATATGTTATAATCCGTTAGTGGCCGTGTACATTACGAAAGAAAACACTGCAAAATTAAAAGTCAATCGTGAATGGCTTTAAACCATCTTCGTATTAATGCTTTCCTAGTGAAACCAACTTAGGGCACTTCAGACGGGTGATATAAAAATCTAAGGTAGAAATATTTTTTGTTTTTTATATACCGATGCTAGAAAGCATGATAGGCAACAGTAACCCGATAACATCGTTTAAAAAAAAATTAAAATAGAGCCGCTAAATTCAATAAATCTTCTTAGGACAGGGCGCGAAGGAACCCTCGTAACTTTAAATTTAAACTCGTTCTTTAATACCGTCATCGTCGTAATTTTGAATTGGTGTGTGTGGATAAAAAACATAATTTGAAGTCACTGCTTATAACATTAGTTATCTAACAGTGTATCTATCAAAATCGGTCCATTCCCTTTAGAGATAAGCCGATGGTGAAAGAGTACTTCCTTTCCAGGCAAGATGTAATAGCAAAAATGTAAAATGATACTGATGGTACAACTTCACAAGGAGTGCTATTTTTATGATAATTTACTATGATTAAGTACACCTCTTTCCATTTTCTTACTCATATATCCTTTTAAGCAATTTTAGTTGCCTGGAAATATGACAAGCTTTAGTAACAAACATAGTGATATGAAATTGTTATCAAAACATCGTCAGTAAAAATCTGAAATAATTTTGATATTGATTTTTCTATATTAATTTAGTACGATCCTTGCCCCTGTTTGCCTCCCCTTACCTATATATTGACAACCGGTGGGGCGTGTGGCTCACTGCTCTAATAAATATTTAGTGGAAATGAATTAATTTCAAACTTTATATAATTGTTTAGATATACATCTAGTACATACAAAGTAAAGTAAGTTACAGCCCATTATCGTTTCACTGCTGGGCACAGGCCTTCTCACTCGTACGAGAGAGGGTAATTAGAACACAGACCCACCACGCTGCTCTACTGCGGGTTGGCAGGCATAGTGCACAAGTGCACTCTCTATTCTTTCACTCTCATAATCCAATGTGACGAGAAGCCGATACGATCGGAGAGAGATCAGGCGCAGGACCGACGGGTTAACGTACTCTTCGAAGCTTGGGGGTGGAGCACATCGCCAACTTCCGAACTTCGGGAAAATATTGAGATATTCTTAATAGAACACTCAAAACCATTTTTTTAATGCCCCGACCCGGGACTCGAACCCAGGATCTCATGTTTTTGGCCGAACATGCTAATCACTAAACAAATGAGGCAGTTTAGATGTATAGAACATAAATATTACTATGACAAGTTGCTTGGCGCGAAAAATATTCAGGCGAGTTTCCTTTATGCGCGCGCATTAAGGGTTGAGAGGGGTTACGTATCGATTGGATGTGCGGCGTAGTCACTCCCCTCTGTCTACTTTCGTGTTCAAAAGGGAGGGAAACTGAAATATTCCTTGGATGAACTTTCCTACAATTTTATACGTCTGCGCTTAACAGTAAAACTTTGGCGGGCTCTATCCGATATTAGAAATTGAGCTTAATTATAGCAATCTTTTCATTAATGCATCTATGTATTGGTGTCTAGTTTAGGATAGTTTTTATATAAATTAATTTGTATCAATATATTAGATCACAATCTTATTATATGTATACAGACTCGTGTATATAAGGTAATGTAACAATTGGAACATTTTTTTTTGTAAAATCCTACCCTTTACCCAACCTACAATATTTACTAAAAAACGCTTTTATAGATGTAGTACAATTGCTCCAGTAAAAAGTTTATCTTCTACTCAAAGCCTAAAAAAAAAGAAATTAAATCTTTGAAAGCTTTCATTAATATTGACCCTTATAGGACCCATCGATATCTTAATAAAAGTGTCAATCGTATACCAAAATGCAATTTCAAATACAAAAAGCTTTAAGTAGAAATTGGATTTTTTTTATATAACACGTTTTTGTAATCACGAAATAATTGAAGGAAAGACTTTCAAGATAAAGGAAATGGCACTAACGTCAAGCTGAACCGATTTCGTTGTAACCTATTAATCCATTAGTCAGAAAAACAAATACAAAGACGATGTCGCGGGTATGTTTTAGTATATTTATAATTTAATTATACAACGCCATTATATGAAGAAAATATATAGTATAAAAGTTAAGATTTACACAAATGTTTAAATTGTGTTTGTTCGCAATTGGTAGAATGATGACACCTGCCGGTGCGGGTCAATGTACTTCTTCGTAATAAGCACTACGGACACAACCTTCTTTAAAAAAATATTCATATTTTGGTTTGAATAGACTACTACGTAAACTAAAACCGTAGTACTTTTTTTATAAAGTGATTTTTTTCTACTTCTACTATTAGCTCTCACTCTTCTTATAATATATATAAAATACATTTATTTAAATTTTCAATTGTCTATAGTGTACAATTCTATCACTTTTAGGTAATAATAGGACCCACTATTTCCCCTGATAAATTATGCTGCCTTTAAAGAATAAGTATATAGTAACGAAATTATTAACTAATAAATAGATATTATCAACTAATATGCGACAATTACTGGGTAAGGAAATATGTATGAGTATTTTATCGTTACCTGTATAATACACTATACTTTATATGAACCACTTTCAAAATTAAATATACAATATAAAGTATAAACTATAATTTAAAAAATGCAAGTGTTCCGTCAATTAGCATTATCGTTCTATACAAATTAATAAACAAATGGGCTTTAAGTTTTTTAAATTATTTTTTAGATACAATAAACGACACGTTAATTAGTCCAGCTAATATGGACATTAGAACGGACGAACAAACACGTAAAATTTATAGAAACACATGTGTGTACACTTTGTAAAAACACCTTTATTACGAAATCACAGGCACCCCATATTTTTCTTTATGCATGTCGAATGTAGATAACATTACAAGTAAGTTAACTTATCTAGAAACAAAATATTAAATGTGAAATTAAGCATGTTTAGTAAGTAACAGTCCTATAACGTCCCACTGCTGGGCACAGGCCTCCTCCCTCCGAGGAACGAGGATTTTTAGAGCGTAGACCCACCGCGCTGCTCCACTGCGGATTGGCAGGCATAGTACACAAGTGCACTCTCTATTCCTTCACTCTCATAGTCCGATGTGACGGGAATCCGACACAATTGGAGAATGATCAGGCACACGACCGACGGCTTAACGTGCTCTCCGAGGCACGGGGGTGGATCACACCGCCAACTTCCTAACTTCGGACAAATATTGAGAAAATCTTAATAGAAAACTCAATATCGATTTTGAATTGGCCCGACGAGTCCCGGACTCGAACCCAGGACCTCATGTCTGTAGTCGAACATGCTAACCACTAGACCAATGAGGCAGTATGTAAGTAAGCATGTTTAACTCCATTTAAAAAATACTAAGAAATTAGATTTCGGAAACCTTACCTGTTCATGAACTTTTTTTGTCAGATTTCATATAAGGCAAAAGTTATGAAGACTCAAGTACTTCATTAAATATGTATTTTCGTAGTATAGGGTTCTTTATTATTAAATGAAAATGACCCACCCGATTTGAAGTATTTTTTCTTCACTCAATACCGGAACAGTTTAGCAAAAAGAATTTGGGGAACACCCAAAGGTGGCCCTTTGGGTGTTCCCCAAATTTGTAATTTTGAAGAAAATCGTAATTTGTAATATTGTATGGTAAAAAAAGTTATTGCTGCCTTTACCTAATTTGCATGTATATATCATGTATTTTGGATGTACAAACACACGGATTAAAAATTGGAAACTTCCATTAAATCATGTAAAATTGATTCTGTCGATAGACGTACTTCAAATAGCATATAATACAAAAATGTACGATTTTAAGTAAATCTTATATGGTTTACTTATGAAACTAGTTAACACAATACTATTTTCCTGTAGAGCTATAATGGGTCAAGTTTATGTGGTGCTCTCTCGTAGGATTTGCATTGTACAGGAATTAAAATAGTCTCTATCTATAATTACAGGTCATGGAGTACCCGGTATTTTAGCTGCTATCATAAATTATAATGTTCATATTGTTAAAATATATCTTTTATATCCTAAAAATAGACATAAGACTTCATTAGGTTCAAAAATCACGAGTATAACACATATTAATTCAAAATGCCAGCAAATCTAATCTGTATGTAATAAATTTATAATAAATAGGTCTTAACATAAATCCTGAGATGTGCATCGTTACTCTATTATCTACGAAATGTACTAATTGTCTAGTAAAATTTACTTAATTTGATAAGACTCATTTAACTGACTAAATGTATTTAAATAACTAATCATTATATTTAATTATTATTAAAATGTTAATTTTAATCAATTTTATTTTATTGACAGTCTTTCTATCTAGTATGTTAATTTTTTTTGTAAAAATGCATTTGTTATTTGAAGTTTTTAACACCATCAATCAAAATTTAAACTTGTATGGGGCATATATATATATGATTTAACATGGAATATTACAAGGTTTACAAGGGTTTACTTGAAAACAATTTAAATAGGAAGGAACTTTTTGTTTTCGCTTACTCGGAACACCAACCGTTAACATTAGGGGAGAGTGTAACGGCTGATGGAATCAACCACAGGTGTGTGCCGGGCTCTTGTATAGAAAAACTACTACATTGAACAGCACGCACACATTGTCAGGTTGCACCCGCCTTCGCCAGTCCCTTTTACGTTGAGTGCACTTCCCACAGACTAACTTATACAAGTATGACAGTGATGTCAATTCTGATAGGGTTCTCTACACTAAAAGTGGCTAATTGGATAGTTTATACGTGTTATAGTAGTTAAAAAATTATAGTTATATCAAGTATGATTATATATTATAGTTATATCAATGATATCAACTCGGATAGAATTCTCTACACTAAAATTGCCTAATTGGATACTTTATAAGTAGCTTTTATCGCTACTTTAGTTCAGTAAGCCGAGGAGTTAAAAAATTAGCTTTTTGAAGTAAAGCTTCTTTACGGTAGTTCATGTGGAGAATAAGCTGGCAAATGCGTGATGAGTGCACTTCCCACAGACTAAATTATATAAGTATGATAGTGATATCAACTCTGATAGAAATCTCTACACTAAAATTGGCTAATTGGATACCTTATACATGTTATAGTAGTTTTTATCGCTACTTTAGTTCAGTAACGCGAGAAGTCTTACTTCAGTCGCGTGGTCTAAAGCACTCATTTTTTTAGTGTCTTTGTAATTTCAATTAATAGCTTTTCAATAACTATACAGTATCTATATGTTAAAAAAAAATTTTTTTTTAATCTATCTATTTTTTTTTCAGCTAATGTCTGAATTCTGAAATGGGTGAATCGGTTATGACCTGATCCTCACTGGCAAATAGCTGATATTTTAAGAGGTTACATAGTCTACGTTTATTTTAGAAAGAAAAAGGTTTAGCTGGTGGCACCGTGAGGAATAATTAGATCATAATAAAAAAAACGAAATACGCTTTACGCTACTAATAGCAAATAAATTACAAATTGATAATTTAAAAATATTTTCTACACAATCATTGTTTGAAAAATACAAAAGTGGGACGTTTAAAGCTACTAATAATATTTATGTATAAAGTAATGAAAGTGAAAAATATAATTTAAAAAAAAGAACCAAAAGTATTCGTTTTTATATGTAAACAGCCAACATTATAGTTGAGGGGTATTTCAAGACCAGAAATGATTGGATTTAAATTCAGTTTTATATATATAGGTTCAATTAGTTTATATGAAAAATTAAATTTTTAACTATATTGGTAAATATGTAATTTCGGGAATATTAATATAGCAAGTAACACAGTTGGCGGCAAAAAATTAAGGGCATTTTTCTCTCTACCACCTAAATTAGGAAATTAGACAAATAGAATTACTTTGTGGCAATGAACAGCGTTTCTAGGTAAGTTTCTTAAAATGTTAGTCGTAAAAACACTACAGTATAAAAAAGTACACGTACGTCACGAAATTGCTGTGTCCTTTTCTATAATATGTTATAAATTATCGAAAGATAAGGCTGTTCTATTATTTACTTTTCTAAAAATTGATATTTATAAAAAACTATCAGAAATTTATTATAAAATTCCATCTTTTAATTTTTTTTATATGCTTTTTATTTCACAGTTTCTATGGTAACGTGAAATTGTTCTTATTGCTAATTAGAGAAATTTAAATATTTGTGACAGATAGCAGCTCAGTTTACTTTTTATATAAAATAAAGTGTGCTCATGTTACCAGAATATACTTATTGCAGAGATTTAACATGAAATATGACATATTTAAGGAAATTTTCATGTATGTATATAAGTATGCAAACTATTTGATATATTTTTAAAATATCCATAAGTACTCTATGAGTAAGCAATCTTGTAAAAGTTCAAAGGAAGCCACAATTAATAATAATCAATCAAACCTTTTTACATTAAATTGACTTTCCAAAATTTTATAAATACACAATATCGATAATTTGTGTTATGAAATTTTATTACAAAATAATTTTTAAACCGTGAATGTAAATCTTTCGACTAGATTCGAAAAATGTGTAATTGTTGCCTAAAATTATAAATCATATAATATCTTACTAATAATATATATCGAAATAATATTTTAAATATAAACATATAAACTATAATCCTACATTTCTACACTGTGGCATACAACTTTTAGACTTATTCGTTCGATAACACACAACTACATTGACAAGGTGCACTCATTGTTAAACGTTTTGAAATTCTCTCTCGGAACCGGCCGTGGGAACCACATTACTATCGAGTAAACTGAAATTACCCTTAAATGAAATATATTAAAACTGGCTACGAACTTAAATAGATTTGATGACGACTTTGAAATAAAAGGACGATGTTAAAGTGCATCAAGTATGAAATAACGCAGAGTTAGATTATCAATGCGTGTAGTTGTACGTAAAAATACCTCTATGTCGTATATTCGTGTAGGTATACAATATAGTAACGAGCAAACGTAAGCTCATTGACGGCGATTTGGCGCCGATTTAAGTCTTTTTCTATTAATAACAAATGTTATTTCCTCCATGGCGTGCTGCTTATTGTCATTGATCTATTAATTTATAAATCGGGTGCTTACATTAAATAGAAACACGATTAACAACTGTTTGGTAATTACTAAAATAACTCTGTAAATAATAATAATGGACATGCTATCCTTATCATACACGTTGTCAATGAATGTAAAAAAAAGAGAGGGAAGATAACTTTTGTCCGTTACAAATATTTATGTGTACAATATGCACATTTCTTTAGCGATTAAACTAAAAAACAATTATTGTCTGTATCAATAATGACCAAGACAAGAAGCCACTAATAGTAAATGTAACGATGTTCCACGTAATGATTTTTAATAAGACTACGTAACGATATAGACGTTTCCCGCCACTTTGATGTATTGACATTTTTAACTACATAAATATAATCTAAACGAATCTGTACAACGCGATGAATTGAAAATTATCACATTTACTTCGAATATATAATCATACCTATGTTTTATGAATGAATGACATTAAAAAGAGCGGGACATAGTCGTGTTACTTTCTCATGATCCAATTTAACAGTTTCTACACTTAAAATTGTATTTTTACATTGACAATGCAACTCACCGAATATTTATTCAAATAAATATCCTTATGCTCGATAGAATAATCCTGAATTTCACACATTTACGTATTTAGCGTCATAAAATTGACAAATATAACACCACTCACTCCATAGACTACACTCTGTTTTGCTATTATGTGAAAAGGTACACAAAGAATGGTTTGCATTCCTATTGGTGAACTCTGTCCACGTGACCGACCGCAGAGTAATACCATTGGTCCAAAATCTGTTATGGATTGATATAATGATGGTTAACCTTCTTTTATTTATTTAAACTTAAATTCGAAGCTTTTCATTACATTAATGAATTATTTTATTAAATTTAATAAATATTGTGATTTTCAGTTTTCTTTTATAAGTTATTACTGTATACTTACATTATACTTACCGAGGGTCGTGACTCGTCGACTTTCAACAACATGGCGGTTTGTTTACACCGGCATGATAAGGCGCGAAGTGTTAACGTATTTAAGTGGGCCAATATTTTATGGTTGTTACAAGAAAATATAGTTTTTATTTAAGGATTGCTTATATTGAATGAAATCAGTAGAATGTTATGGCATTAATATTATTTAATTGAAAACACGGCACATGGGCGATCCCGTTTTTTACATAACAAAACAGCGCCCTCTGAGATAACCTCATATATATGGCGCGAAGTTTAAATCATAGTATTTTACAAATTACAATAACGTACACAATAACATTAAAAAATAACAACATAACGGGTCTATTAACGAACATATGTATGATAATTGCATGATAAAAATGTGATTATAAAAGATACCATTTTTATTGTTATTTATTACATTACACTATTTCAATTTCTTTTACAATAAGGACATATATTATCAAGACTTATTTATATGTCTACTCAGACTTTTTAAGTTATACAGATTCAATCAGTAAATTTGAAAATATAGTTCTAAAAATCGAAATATACATTACATGGTTATTTTGATTCGAGACATTTAAAAATATTACAGAAAGTACCTTAAAAAAGATGTGACCAATACGGTGGATAACTTAACACTAAACAGTTATGCGTAAAAATACGGGATGAGATCACGTCATACACAAAATAAAAGTTAAAATTAGCAATAAAATATTACTTGCGCCAACTATCCTACAAAGACAAGTTTTAACCTTTTACACTCCGATGTCGCCGTATTTGCGAAATTTAGAATGAAATACAACGGCGACAGGTTTATTTTGGTCACTTGGCCCCTTATTTTTCAGTACACGAAGTCGTCTGTTCATCATATCGTTTAAATAATTATTCCAACAATTATGTTTTAATAGACAAGAAAAAATCTTTAGACTTTTATCATCAAGTCACAGTAGTGGACACAAAATTTTGCGTGCCCGTACATCCATATTGGTAGTGTTGTAACTGTCCAGGGTTGGGTTTAGGGGCGGCCGACGACGACAATTTTCATTTTTATTCACTGAACTAAATGGAGCATTTGTTGTTTTTTTAAAAAAAAATATGAGAATATAATTTTCAGTGCGTCTATAATACAATAACGATTGTAGGCTCGGAACAGAAATTTATGATATAATAGCCCGCGATTTCTTCCGAGTGGAGTAACTCGTGTTTTTGGGTAGCATTTTTAATAATGTAGTTTAATTATTTTACAATGAGGTAGTTGCAGTGAAACACTGCAAATCGGTTCTGTAGTTTTGGTGTGAAAGCACGACGAACAGACAGAGTTACTTTCGCATTTATAATATTAGTAAGATTGTTATTTTACGCTCTTGAAGGTATAACTCTTATAAAATTTCAATTCCATATTGATTTATATCTAAACAACAGCCTAAAAAAAGCTGCAAGCTTCTAGCTTCAAATATGACGATACTTTCATATCTCACAACCCATTTTTTTCGGAGTAGTAGTAGACTGTCTGTGTATCAAATTTTATATCAATCGGTTCACTAATTTTGGCGTGAAAACTCGACAGAAAACATTTATAAGGATTCTGCGATTTTACAAGCTTTCTCGAACTTTCCCAGATAACTTATTTTTTTGATTTATATCCGTTTGTTAAATGTAAAAAAATATTCCTTTGTGTTACAATAAATTATTTAATTAAAATCTCTACTAAAAAAATGGTAAATTTTAATATTTGGAAAATAATTAGTGGCCTCCATTCGCCTTTAATGTCCGTGGCCTCCAGAACTCTAAATCCCGCCCTGACTTTATCGGTACAGATTTAAAAATGTTAAAAAGTATTTCCTCGTTTACTGTGGCCAGTTTCGAACCCTAACTTCTCTGAAGGAGAATCAACTCATGGCACACTCAATTTAGTGCTGGAGCAAAGGTTTAATTCTTAATGTCTAGTATTAGAATTTCGACAATTTAACATTTCTCTGCCTTTTAAACAAGTCATAGGTGTTCTGCCGTTTGATTCGTTTACCATACAGAGCTTTGTCTCTGAAACTCGTTATATTGGATGTGACACTGAAATTAAATTTTTCAGGGATAATATTAACTGTAAATTTAGTTGTAAAGCCGCTGCTAGAAGTTGAAGCGGTTGGTATAGTTGGTAGTATCTTCGGTACAATTATTTGTTTCTTATTATTGATTACACAATCGTCAGGATCTAGAATACTCTCTTCAAGATAGTTTGAAGGTTTATTTTTATTCTCATTTACTTGTTGAATGTTAAACCGGGAGGTTGATAAGAACATGTTTCTTTTGGTTGGTTCCTGCTTCTTGTCTTCGAGTGATACTAGCAAGCTGGTTGGTAGAGGTTTCACGTTTGTAAAGAAGTTAACTTTTTTCACCTAAAATACATTCGAAATGTTAATTTGAATATTTACATTTTTGAAGTGAAACTTCTTTAGGCTATATTGGCATGACAGTAAAATTGAAACACGTGATTAGCGTCACGAAGAAGTGCAGCGTTTTTTATGCAAGTTAGTTTGAATGTTAGGTAGTTTTAATATTTACAAATAGGATTTGCGATATTAATTTGCCGATTGTCATTTAATAATTTCTAATATTGACAAAACCACGTGGCATTTTTATTTACAATTCGCCATTTGAGATTCCTTCCCTCTCTCGAAATCTCGGAAATCTAGTGTTAGATTTATATAAATATAAACAAGACTTAAAAATTTGTTTGCCAAAGAAGTTTCATTTCTGACATGTGTACTTTGTGCGCTCGCACTATTAATTTTTTAATTACATCTGATTGTACGCGACGACACAGTTTAACACGGTAGCACGCCATTTTGTTAAGAGGCAATTTTCTCTTGTTTTTCGTACATCATTGTATTGGAATACAAATCTACCGCATGGCGGTACGTCTTACTTGAAGGATGGTAGCTAGCGACTCAAGAGAAATTAGAAAATGCTTTTCCTAAATTTACCCTACCGGGGATCGAACCCGGGACCACTGCTAGCGAACAGAGTACTCGCACCACTGGCCTCACTGGCCAAAATATGCATATATATGTTTTGAGTTATACCTTTGAAACTGGGTGTTCATCTTCTTCATCGCGTACTTTGCGTTTCTTTACTTTTGGTTCTAGATTTAAAAAAAAAACATATTACAGCATCATCTTTTGGTAAATAACTTAACGGACTTTAATGCAGTTCTTAGCAATAGATCGAGCGATTTAAGACTAAAGGTTTATATACATATAATATAGTACGGAAAAGCCGAAAAATAGAAAATTTGTAATGTAGTAAAAAACATATGGGCGTCAAAATCGTAAACTAGATGGTATATTTATCTTTAAAGGGCAACCCACAGTAATCATTTTTATCTTTCAAATAAGTTACGCAAAACCACGTTTCCGCTGTACAAAAATGGGATATTAATTATTGAGGAAATAAGTAATAATTAACATGAGAATAAATAACATTTTAATAATGAATGTTCAAAGGCTATGGGTTCTAGACCTTTACATATAAGGATAGGATATATAAATTTGTACAATCAAAACTAGTTGTTTTTTAAATCAAATAACATATCATGATTTTGTTTTTGTATAAGGCTCAAGGCAGTTATACTAAACAAATTACCTGATGCAACCACTTTGTCCTGCGACGATATCTTACTCTTTTCCTTTTTCTCATTTCTGTGTGTTTCCTTTAATTTAACCACAGGATTGAAATCTATAAACAAGTTAACTGTATTAAATACAAAAATTGTGCGCAATTTACACGTCGTAGAAGTAAAGTATTCAAAAATTACGGCAGGAAGATAATTATAGGTTTTAGTAATGATTTAATTTTTACTCCCACTATCCCTTGGTGAACACGATTGGAGTGGGCATGTAAAGAACAAAGAGAACCACAAACAAAACAAACACTTCCTATCTTATTTTCTCCCGCGTTAAATCTTATGAATTGATGTCTGTCTTTTTTTACTGTCGCTTTCTCTTTTCATCTACTTTCAAGTCACAATGATGCTAAAAAGGTTTCACTTCAAGAATAATAATTAAATAATTCATACAAATTTAGAGGAGGGTATTCAAAAATTTACCCGACACAACTACTTCGTCCAGCGAAGAAATCTTGCGTTTTTTCTTTTTATCAATCTTGTGTGTCCCATTTGAATTACCCTCAGGATTGGAATCTATAAAATGGGGTTAAGATAATATTAAAAAAATATCAAATCCTGTGATGCATCAAATTATATTGTACAGAAATTTAAATAAATAAATAAAATAAAAATTTACCTTGTTCAATGATTTTGTCCTGCGAAGATATCTTCTGCTTCTTCTTTCTTTCACTCCTCTGGATCTCGTTTAATTTTGTATCAGGATTGAGATCTATAAAATGAGATTAAAACAATATAAAAGAAAAGTGTTGACAATTAATACAAATAATTTATTGAAATCTCAAATGACGAATTGTAAATAAAAATGCCACGTGTTTTCTGTCAATATTGGAAATTATTAATTAATTTTGTTTTTGAATTTCCAATTTAGAAAAGAGTATTGATGAAATATTTTTATCTTATATTTTATGAAAAATAGTACATTATATTATTAAATGACTAGTGGCAAATTAAAATGCCAGATGTTATTTGTAAATATTAAACCAACCTAACCGTCAAACGAATTAGCATAAAAAACATATCTTCGTGATGTGTTTCATCTGTAAAAGTTTTACCCCCAAGCGCTTAAAGAAGTTCCCATAGGGGTAGACAAATCCTTGCATATCTCCTTCGTTTCTTTCATTCTCATTAAACTTTTCATACAAATTCGTCGGTTTAGAGTATTCCTGACCTGGCCCTTATTTAAAATGTCCTGGATTTGGTCCACGAACGTTTGCCTTGGTCTCCCCCTTCCAACTGTCCTTAATAAATCTTTTTGTTAGTCTCCCTTCATTCATTCTCTCTACATGCCTAAACCATCTAAGCACACCTTTCTCAATTTTAGTCACTACATCTTCTTTTATACCACAACGTCAATGAAGTAAATATTTTGCAAATAAATTTAAAGTAATAAATATAACAATATTTACCTAATTCAAGAATATTTTCCTGCGACGAAAGCTTGATCTTTTTCTTTTTGTCACTCTTGCCTATTGGCTCTAGTTTAGGCTCAGAAATCACATCTATAACAAATAATACTAAAAAAATTAATGTCAATTCCTGTTTAATACACCTACCTTTTAATAATATAATTAATTACTAAGAATAAATTTAACGATTACATGAATATTTAAGCGAATAGTATTAACACCAAATGTTACTACCATTATAAGTTTTAAAAAAATTATTTAAACTTGATTAGACGATAAAAAAATTGTTTCACAAACAATTCATAATTGGATGTTTTTTACACATAAGAGTGAACTACTAATACGATTTTAAAAGGGTCGATTGTAATAAAAAAAATAACAAAATTAATAAAAAAATTAAATAATTTCATTTCTACATACAGCAAATGTGAAGTTAAAGAGAACAAATTGGAGTTGGGTAGTTAAAAATTTACCTGATTCATGTCCATCATCCTGCCACGAAATCTTACGTTTTTTCTTTTTGGGAATAATCTCGGTCTCTTTTAATTGTTCCTCGAAAATTTTGGCTACAGAAAGAAGAAAAAGAAGGGTTAATTTAATAAATTATAATAATATTTGGCACCCATCCATTTACATCTGATGGCGCATTTTAATTACTTTTATTTTTTCTGTATTAATGTTAAGGTTCGATATAATGTTATCATGGTTAATTGTATATTAACATTATTATATTATTAAAAATTAAAATAAATATAACTGAATTCCTACTTTTTCTACGTGAGTTTACAGATAGATGACGCTATATATTTTTATGCATTACAAATACAATGTTTATTAAAAGAAGGATTGTTTTATACGAATATCAAAATCTAATTCATCAAATTAGGTCATTTTCCATATGAATTTCAAAGTAAAGATATAGTGTTTTTGTGTATTTTGTTGTAATGTAGTTTTGAAGGTATATAATAATTGTTTGTCTCACAAATAAATAATTGACAATACTAAGGAACGACTTCAAATCTAAGCTTACGAGGGCACCATTGAGTAGTATCCTGAGAAGAATCCACAAGAAACTCAGTCAGGTATTCCTTTGTTGCATATATACTCGATATTTTTATGTATGTAAAACAAGTTGTCGAATATGTAGACACAGTATCATCACACAGCCTAATACTGGGAACTGTTTCTCTTTTTATATGGATTCATAATTTATAAAGCACGAAAAACTCTTTGCTGCAGTACAAATATTATTTCAAAATATAGAACTTTGGCTATATTATCTGTTAGGTTTCACATATATTATCAAAATAAAGTTTAAGTAAGTCCACATACCTTCTTCAGGTATAATTTCATCATTCGGTTCATTCAGCGACAATTTTTTCTTTTGCTCCTTTGTCGAATGTTTTTCGGCGAGTTGCACTGAAAATAGTTTTTATTATTAACAAGCTTATCCGATAGACTGTTTTCTGTTTTAGCTATGAAAATGGAGTTCCGAGTTGGAATAAGCGATAAAAAGAATACTTATTCAAAATCATTGTGTTTATTTTGATCCTAATAACAAAAACACTACACAACCGACTGATCAATGACACGTAGCGAACTACCTTTGCAATTTATTTTGTAATACATATAAAAATATTAAATATATGCAGTGCACCTTTTGAAAATTATATCAAACATCATTTCACAGGTAAAAGTTTAAGTCAGGTTACTTTAAAAATGGCTACTTATTCGTTTTTAAGGCACGAAGAAGGTAATGTGTTTGTCTCTGCCTACCTCAATGGGAATGAGGCGTGATGCTATGTATGTATGTAAGAAGGTAATATTACAAAAGTTACTATGGTAGTTGTATGGTTGTTTTTCTGAAAATTTTAGCTGTTCCCCGAAGCTTATTTTCTTCATAAAAAACCTTCTTTGGACTTAACCGAATGCAACAAAAAAGGAATTAGCAAAATTGTTCCAGCGGAGATGCAGATGATTTGATGATGAGAAATATGGATTCTATTAACATATAATTAAAAATTGCGTTCTAGTATGATACTGAGCAGAAACCATAAGAAATAAAACACGCCTTAACCATAAAATTGCTCTTTCTCATGCTCTAGAATATGTGTATACCAAATTTCATTGAAATCGTTTCTGTAGTTTTGGCGTAAAAGTGCGACAGACAGAGCTACTTTCGCATTTATAATATTAATAAGGATATATTATTTATGTATGTAAATTTAAAATTATCACATAGCAAATATAGCACCAGCATCACCCGTCTATTACATTCTCCCATTTTTTGGGTATCTGGAGGAGTTCGCGCATAAGGGAAAGTGTGTGTAACTAAGATTTTGTTTTTTTTTTTAAGTTTACATAAGTGTTCATCATCAAAAAAAAATATAATTTTAAACCTCGCAAAAATATTTTGCATTAGCAAAAGTGTAAAGTGTAATAAACAATGATACTTTTATATTTATAACATTTGCTTACCTTGAACAGGTGGCGTAAAATTTGATGATGATTTCTTGACCCTCTTTTTTTTCTTGCTGTCGTCAGATATATCGGTAACACCATCATTATCTAAAAAATAAAATTGATTCTCTATATATATAAAAAACAATTGCTGTTCGTTACTAAAACTGGAAAACGGCTAGACTGATTTGGCTAATTTTGATTTATGTGTGGAAGTCCAGGGATGGTTTAATAGATGAGTAAATCGCTTTCCCTTAGAAACCATCCCTACCTGTCAGACTTATAAAGTCTGTAAAAAAACAAAATTTAAGTACGTTCAAAAATTAAATTACATTTAAAAGAGAAGTTTTTTTTATATTTTGAACGTCAAATGTTTGATGTCGTTCAGAAATATCAAATTAAAATGACCAATGAGGCAGCATAATTTGTGCTGATTTTTTTCTTTTTATTATTTATTTCTGCTCTGTAACTCTACCACCGAATTTTCTAATACCACATAGGTTGGGTGGGAGATATAGGCTTTATTGCTTTTAGCCCGCGTTTTGTACTTAATAAAATGGAACCAATACCTGTTTCATTTACTTTAGGATTCTTTTCAGCTTTTTTGAATGTTTCGTTTAGATCCTCAAGCGTATTTGATGTGCTAGTAACTTCTTCGGTTGTGTCTGGAATAAATAAATTTTAAAATGATTACTATTGACTCACGTAAACCTATATACAATAATTGCATATATTCAAGTTAGAAATTTATTACTCAAATTTATATAACCCCATTAAGTAATTTTTTACAAAAAAGTTTATTATGTTGCTGACAAGTTACCGTTTGTCATCTCATTTGATGGTAAGTTCTGAAGCAGTCTGGTGGAAGCGCTCTAACTTGGTAAGAGGTAATTTAACTCTTCTGGTTTCTACAAGCCTCGGACCTGAACGCATTTTTTTGTATGACAGCTTCTTTAAAATTGACAAATGTCACGCGCAACGATTGTTCCAAATGTTTGTGACGTAATGTTACATGTCTATGAATAAGTTGATGACAAAGTTGTAATATTTAATTAATAAAATTCAAAACACTAACATTGTGTCGTCACACGCACTCGGGATTTATTCCGGCACTATCGGCGTGTTATCAGTATTCGGTTCGAAGTTAGTATTTAAATATAATATAACTTTTATTAATTATAGTAAATACAATAAAAATAGTATTGTCACAAAGCATTATATTGTTCTCATTTATCACAAAAACAGCTGTGCCTTACTGAAATTTGCAAGACTATCTTACGAACTAAGTTCTTTGAGGTAATAATAACTAATACCTTACCTCTATCGGCCAGAAGGTCTGTTTTTCCTTTAATTCTTTTCAGTGGAATACAATCTTCTACATTAGCGACATTGATATTGCTTTGAATCTCAGTACCATTGCTATTATTACTTTCCTCAGAGAACAATAGATGTAAATCAATCGAATCTGATGAAGATACATCTTCTTGATCACTTTTGGACACCTTCTGTAATGAGCTTTTTCTTGTCACTGCTTGAGATTCAGCTTTCTTTTTCGTATACGATTTTGTTTGGGTTAAATTTAATTCATCTATTATAGTAGTCTTTCGTTTTATTTTTCTTTCATTATTATTCAACGAAATATCGCAAGTTTTAATTTTTTTTATTTTGCTTATATTATTTAAACCCTTCAATATTGCATCATAATTGTTTATTTTTTCGCTGTCACTAGAATCACTTTCATTATTAATTGTACCTTCTAATGGATCAAGAAACTCAGTTTGAGTTTTAGTTGATTCATTCTTATCAATTTGATCTGTATTTTCTTCTGTATCAACGAAGGCGATAGTAGAGTTAGCACTTTTAGCTGGCGTCTTTGCTTCTTCTTTTATTTCTACACTCAGGGGATCACTTTGTTTTAAATTTTCATTATTAATTGTTATTTCCATTTCATTAAGCGCGCTTGCATTATTCATAGTACTAGATAAACTGTTGTTCTTTTTCGAAGTAGTTTGTTCGCTTTCGTCTACAATTAAGCTCTTTTCTGCAGAGGAATCTAACCTTAGTATGTTTTTGCGTTTTGATTTCACGGGTATATCTTGCTCTGATTCTGATGAACTCGATAGATACCGAAGTTTGGATTTTTTACTCTTGGATATCTTTGAACTATTTAATTTATGTCTCGACTCAAACATCTCCCTTGAAGCCCGCTTTTGTTCTTTAGCTTTGCGTGCGTCGAATTTTCTTTTAGATTCATTCGTCATTTGAAGTTCGTTGTCGCTTGACGACAAGTCATCACCTGTACCATCCAGTAGTTCTTCATCTTCTTCATTCGAACTAACTATAAATGAACCTTTTTCATAATCTGAGTCATTAGACAATTCACCTTCAGTAGATAACGTCTCACCATGATCTATAATTTCATTTTGTTCCTCATACTCTCGTTCATTTTCGTCTTGACTGTCGCCGGATTCGTAGTCGTCACCAGCATCGTCTACTTCATCATTAATAAAATTACTCTTTCCTAATGACTCATTTTCATTTACTGAATCATCTGAACTTGAAATAGATAAATTTCTTTTAGAATTTTTGTCTTTAATTAATATGTTTTTTAGTTTTACATTACATAGATCATCATCCAATGTTGATATATCAGCAGAACTTTTATTTAATGTAATATCAGAATCCATTTTTTTCACTTCTTTAATATGCTGAAGTTGATTATCAGTTGTTTTCGCTATAGAATCTATTTCGTCTTCTCGATTTTCAGATTTATTGTCATGACAAATAGGTTCTTTTATTTCACTTTCACCCGATGAATCAGTACAATTAGGTAGATTGTCTTGGGCTATAGGTAAGTCCTCTTTTTTATGATCACTGTTTTGAGATGTTTTCATTAAAGTATTCATTGGCAATTTATTAAACTTCTGAATTTTTTCTTCCTGAAGTGGGGTACTTGTCGAATAATGAAGTGACAATTTTTTTTTGGCCTCATGTCTATGAGTATCATTTGAATAATCCAATGATTTGGATAATTGTTTTATGTTTATTAAATGTCGTGATTCTGCAGTGTTACTTATATCTCTTGCAGGAGAGTATTTCTCTGGAGTCACTATTGAAGTATTCTTAGTTTCTATATGACTGTTTTTCAATTCTTGGAAACGAGGTGAATTCTCAGAGATATTACTACCTTGAATATTAGATAAATTACTTTCAATTTGAGCTGGTATAGAATTTAACTTTTTCTCTGGAGATACCCAATTGCTCTCTTTCTCAGGCATTTTAAGATTGTTTTGTATAATTTCGTCCACATCCATAGGTTCACAAAGATCTATGTCAAAGTTATTCTGTTCATTTCTATCTGAATTACCTTTGTTTTGTGAAAAATTTACCATAAGATTTTCTACCAATGGTACACATTGATCTTCAGTATCTAGGCTTGTGAATTCAGTATCTTGTTTTCTCACTGGGTTTGAATCTAAATTCTCCACAAATACCTTTATATCACCACTGGAATGTTGTGCTAATATTTCACTGATTGTATAATTTTGTTGAATTTTTTTTTCAGTGATATTTTCTTCTATGTTTGTTTTATCAGAAATGGCATCAGTATTATCATTCGTACAGTTATCATTATCTACTTTTTTCATGTTTGTAACACACTCATTTAAACTTCTTTTGCTTGTGCTAATATTTAATAAAACAAAACAAATTTAATCATCTTCCATTATTAATATATAGCATTACATTATATACTAAGAAATCTGACAACATCTAAGAAAGACAATTTAGCTTGTTTTTAAAGGTAACATTGTTGTAGGTATTTTAATGGCCAGACTAATATAACAGTATGGGTACTCAGTTATCTTCCTTACCACAGGCCATAAGATAAAAATAGTACCTTCTGTAAACCTTCCCAGAAAAGTTTAAGTTCATTTAAATGTACAGAAAACATACAATGTTTTTATGAAATTCCTCCATCTTATGGTATTCAATGTAACATTATGAACTATTGTGTAATAGATATCAACTAATAATAGTATTATTCAAAAGTATCACACAAGGTTTTACCCACTACACATTTAATGTAAATTAGCAGGATACAGGTAATGTAAGTATCCCTATAATTTACATTATACTTATATGTATTATTTATATATTACATGTATTCTCAGAAGAGATTCCTTATCATTAAGAAAAAGATTTTTAACAAAATACCCTTTACCTCCTTGTATCTGTTACTTAATAACACTCTCTGTACTTAATCTTAAATAAAATACCATTTTATTCATCCATTCAAGTTCAAATATATTTTTTAAACTTGTAGTAGAGACCCTTGATGTTAATATCGTTTTTCAAATAATAAATTATTTTATAAAAAATTTTAAAGGTGTTGATTGAAGGCTGACATAAAAAAAATCTTGTTATATATTGAATTAAAGAAGGTCATTATAGATGACACAATAATTAACTTTAATTTACTTTTATAAAAGAAAAGTAAGGCAAGTAGCAGCCCATTAACATCCTCGACATAGGCCACCTCGCTCATAGGAGAGGCTTTTAAAGAGGAGGTACACCTACTATTGGGTAATGTAAATAGCTTTGAAATAATTTATTATATTAATTTTTTATTAATAATATGTGTAGAAAATTTAAAAATGTTTACTTGTTTTCGTTTGTTTCCTCAAGTTCCAGTTTTCCAGTTTTTCTGAGACCCTGTCTCTTACTTGGACTATTCACTTCTAAAGAGATACTGTTGTCTCCCTTTTTAGCAAGGATTCCCCGTCTCCTATTTGGACTATTCACTTCTAAAGAGATATTGTTGTCTCCCTTTTGAGCAAGGATGCCTCGTCTCTTACTTGGAGTACTCACTTCTACAGAGACACTGGTGTCTCCCTTTTGAGCAAGGATTCCCCGTCTCTTACTTGGACTACTCACTTCTAAAGAGACACTGTTGTCTCCCTTTTGAGCAAGGATTCCCCTTCTCTTACTTGGACTACTCACTTCTAAAGAGATACTGTTGTCTCGCTTTCTAGCAAGTACTCCCCTTCTCGTGCTCGGACTATTTACTTCTAGAGATGTACTATTGTCTCCTTGTTGAGCAAGGATCTTTCTTCTTGAACGTGTTGCTGGTCCTGTAATAGTAAAACATTTAACTTCACTTAAATGCTAATTGCTAACTGTTGCTTGATTAAAAACACCCTTTTCTTTGTCATTATCCTAAAGTGTATTCGATGATTTTTCTGTAAATTATGAATGCACAAAAACCAAAAAGCTTGTTTTTATATAAATACTTTTACAATATGTATATTAGCATAATGTGGTACAGTAATTACTGGTATTCAAGCATTATTTGAGTTACAAAAGCAAAGTTTTTGTGCTGCATTTATTTTTAGTTCACAATTTTGGGGGTTCACCATTTGATGGAAAGTAGTTTGCTACAAGATTTATGTAATGGTGTACATGCTTGTCTTTAAGACAACCATTACATTTTTACACCAATCACATGTGAAACACACCTGCTTAGGTGTGTTACACATGTGAAAGTGGGCACACACCTGGTCATAATAAAAATAAAACACTGAAATTGAGTTGACTAAGACAAAATTGAGGTTAAAATGATCAAATAAACTCCTAAAATTGACTTAATTTACAACAATAAACAAGGTCACATATCATATTAATATTAAAGATATGTCACATAGGGTTTTCACCTAATGAACTTTTATAATCATATTATTAAGAGATTCATTTTAGTAAAGATTTGAGTAACTCTAATCTAAACTAAATTTATATTTTAATGTTTTAAAGTCAAATTTTGTAATATTATTCTATAAGGATTTGTTAAGGCTAGTTTTTTTTTTTATAATATTAATCCTTCAATGACAAAACATGAAAGGTTTCTTTCTTTATAATAAATTTACAAATAATAACAGCATTTTAGTGCAAAAATTTGGAAAAAAAGATGAAGACAATTTTTATTTTCCCATGATGGAAGGTTAGCGATTGGGTGTGATCTCACCTAATTATAAGTAATACAGTTTAAGGTGGAAGGGTGCTAACCTGGCTAGAGGTAATTAAATTCTTACGGTTTTTATACAGTGTCATACCAAAACAAAATTTTTTGCTTGGGAATGCTATTTTGCTGGTAGTTTTTATTTTCACGCCTCGCTGGTGCAAGGGTGTTTGGATAATTGCCACCAGCAAAGATGGATCACCAAATTAGGAGACTTGTGTTGACAACCAGTATGATGCTGGGTAGAAACCATAGAGGTATATTGCCTCTTACCAGAGTAATGTGCTTCCATCTTAGACTGTATCATCACTTACCATCAGGTTAGATTGTAGTCAAGTGTTAACCTGTCAGCAATAAAAAAAAAATTTGGTAACTAGCCAATTTGAAGCCTCCAATGAGTTCATACTCATTTATTTTATAAAATGCATTTCCCAAAATCTGCCCTACCAGAAATCAAAACATTTTCTAGCAAAGAGAGCACTATTACCATTGCACCAGCTGTGGTTAAAGTATTTAAAATGCACATTATGTTTACATCAAGAATATCTCTTTTATGATTCTTAGTGGGAAACTTGACTTTTATTTAACAGACTAAATTTTTTATATATATATTTACCGTAATAAGTTAATACTTATTGGAATCAATCTAAGGATTGTGAAGATAGTTTTTCTTACTAAGTATTATAGACCTCTACTTAATATATATTATATATTAAGTAGAGGTCTATAAGTAAATTTATAAATATATATAAATATTAAAGCAGTTACGCTACATATATATGGAACGGCTGTATGAATAGCGAATGGATAACTTAAAAAGAAGACATTCTTGAAAAATATTTTTAACTAACAATGTGGATTTTAGAAATAGATGAAGTAGATAGACTTAATAAGAGTGAGTTTTCACGTCTTTAGCAAAGAACTGAAATAATTAAACAGATTTGACAAGAATAACAGCAAAATATTCAACAAGTACTTTAATCATTGCTACGCAATATATTTTAGAGAGCATGCGTTTAAGATATTTTTAAATTTTTTCTAAATACCTGTAATGCCGGTGTCTTCTTCCATTGTTGTATAAATGTTTAAAATAAGATTTCAACAATTATGATTTTTTTACCACGTGTATAACAATGTTAAAGTTAAGCTGACTCAAAATTGTGCTCACTACCTCTTTAAGGTTGACCACGGATCGAACAGCTGTTGAGACGCCGCGAACTATCAATTTGAACCGACGCGTGCTTAGATTCATGATAGTCTAGCAACATTGTCTACTTCCGTGTGAAATTATCATAGACAATGTATGCTATTTACTATTTTTTAATATTTCTATTATTTTTTATTTCTATTTTTAAATATATATATATATATATATTATGATAGATGAAATCATTATTATTTTCACTGATATCTTAATTATTTTTGATCGGTTTTAATATTTTAAACTTTTGCAACTTCAAGATTTGGTTGACTCAAAAATCACCCTGGTGTTTAATGGCTATACCATTAAACAGCGATAACTTTTTCAAATAACTTACTAAACGTTAAGTATTTAAGATGAATAATAAATGATGAAACACACTCCAAAACAGATCCTCCTTTTAGTAATTAAAATGTGACAAGATTATGTTCAATATAATTTTTATTTTTAAATACTATTTCTTAATATTGTATGTAATTTAATATTGTATGGGTATTTACCTGCACAATAAAATTATTATTTTTATAAATTTAAAACACTAGGTACTTAATACGTTTATTTATGTATAACAACTCAAAATAGCGGCAATCTTTAAAATAGTAAAGACAGTGACGTAAGAAAACGTCGAAAGTGAATGTAGCGTGCGCGGCTTCTTTGCGACTACGCCAGTGTGGCCAGCTAGCAATCAGTGTGGCCCTCTACAAATTAGTGTTGTCATTCTAACATAATTATTATTAATATGGTAACATTTTATTCACAGAGTACCTGTGTCCTCCTCCCGGTTACGCTGTAAAAGCCAGTAGGGCTAACAGCTAAACACAGTTCGAAAAAAAAAAGAGTACCTGCATTTCATTAACATTGCAATATATAATCAATTGAATATCCCCCGGCCGCCATCTTGGAAAAACGGGTGCAAACCCTTTTTCGCGAAATCTCGGAAACTCTGCGTCCTGCAGAAAATCCGTAAAGACATAATTTGTAGCAAATCGCTTTGCTTACAAATATGTTCACAGTCCTTTTTGCCCTACATTTAAAATTAAAGAAGTTATGCTTTTCAATTTTTAGGAGGAAATTAACAATACTCGGCTGAAACTTTTATAGGCTGTGTTCAAGTGATTGTCGTGGTCAAATATGATGATCAATGGAACTCCTTAACGGCTTACAGTAAGGGCGCGATTAATGGCAGAATATCTGTCTATAATCAAATTGCAATGACCTTAAGTTTGTTGCTACATTGCAATATTTACTTAAGGTGTATTATGTGTGTAGCGGTGGTAGCCAAGTGGTGGGGGCGAGGGGGGGGGGGACTTTTGCGTATTAGCGATGAGCTTGATTACCACATAAAAGACTGATGGTTCTAGGGTGGCAAAGTAACCCAGGTGCAATGCATGAGGTTGCGGGTTCCGTCCCGGGTGAGGCAGTACCAATGTAAATTTCACTTTGTAAAGTTGTTTCATTTAAACGGTGGTGTCTCATATGAAGTGGAGATGTTAAATTCGCTGAAATGACCGCTCCAGATACCGTCTTCGCAAGATTCCATACAGAATGGGATGCCGAAAGGGCAGTCAAAATGTTTGACAGGACATTTATTGACGGCAGGACCATTTGATGTTCGTTTCTTTTAAGGAAAGTTTCCAGTAAAGAATGTCGTAAAGTAGTTAAGGTCTCTCTTGGTCGAAAGCTACTTCTCATCAACTGGTTCATTTGTGTAATATCTTTTCACATCGGGTATAGAGTTGTTGTTGTTTCGGTAATTCAATTAATTATCCTATATCCAATATTGTTATTCACGTGGTTTATTTCCCACCCATTGTAGCGTCTATCCCCTCTTCCCCTGCGCCGAAGCTGCGATTAGGCAGTGATAGGGTCTATTGCAGATCTAATCATAGACTAACTACAAAGATAACAATTTGCTGCGCGATAAAGTTTCCTATTTTTAACCGACTTCAGCAAAAGGAGGAGGTTATCAATTCGTCTGTATTTTTTTTACGTTTGTTACCTCTATCTCCCGAGCGGGTGGACCGATCTTGATGATTTTTTTAAATGAAAGGTGTTGATCGTCATAGGGTCCCATTTTTTTTTAAACCAGTTCTGGTGATGGAATCCATGACAAAACCGGATAAGTCTTAAATTTGCAGAAAGCATGTGCGCGGCAAATAGACGAATTATTCAAGATCTCGCCAACCGATTTCGATGATTCTTTTTTTATTAGAAAGGATATACTTTAAGGGCTGTTTTGTGATAATGGTAAGGTTCTGTTGATGGAATACATGACAAAGTGATGGAACTCTTCAATTCTTAAGAGCAAATCAACGATACGCGGCAGAATCTTCTATAAACTATCCAGATATTTGAGTTGCCTACCGTAACTTCGATATGGTCAAGTACTAGTCGTAGTTAAATATGAAGATCAATGGAATTCCTCAACGGCTTTTTGGCAAAATCTATAACTGTCTGTAATCAAATGCCAACGACCTTATGTTTGTTGCTGTATTGCAATATTTGAAAGGTGAATTATGCGTGAAGCGGTAGTATAAAGGTTTCGGGTTCGACGTGTGTGGCGTTCCCGGTTGTGGCGATATTAATGTAAATTTAACTTTGTAACTTTTGTGTTGTTGTTTCATTTAAACGGTGTTATCTCATGAGAAACGCGTTTTAGGAGACCAATTTGTTAGTTTACTTCAGATTCACTAAAAATAAAAATAAAAAATATAAATTTTAACAAAAAAGAACCGCCTAATTACGAGAGGCTACAGGCAGTGTGTAAATGAAATCCCGGATTATTCTTTATACTAATTTATTACAAGTTAATTACGAGTAATAATTACTAAATCTAGCTTATGTCTACTAGTGTCGGCCGATGTGAGGTCCAAGACGATCTCTTACAATTTATAATTCCTAAATGTAGCTTAATACTACGACTCTAGCTCGATGTGAGGTCCTAGATGATCTGTTTGTTTTAATTGTCACGTCATGAGCAGGGCTGGCGCTCACGTAACATCGTAGGGCTGACGATGCCGTAACAGCCTTCAAAACAAACTTACAAATACATTAATATGCTCTAAAAAGTAAGAAATAATTGCGTATTCTTTTATAGTGTTCTTCGTGTTGTTATATTTGGTGTAACATTTGATTTGAGTAATAGTTGTAGGAGACTTTCATGTTCCGAAAAGTTAGATTTCATTAAAGAATTAATATGAGCAACACGTTTTTTATGTACCCATATTCAGAAAAAAATGTTAGTGTACTTCAGATTCACTAAAAATTTAAAAATACTTTTCCAAACAAATTAATATGCGTATTCTATTTTAGAGGTCTCTTAAGTAAAATTAAATGAAAAATATTGGACGACTTAAAAGTGTCTCAAATTGTTACGATAGTATCATTATTAGTATATTTGGAGTCGGCGTCGGTAAATTAGTGTTGTAGAATGGATTTAAAGTTGAGTAGAGTAAAAAAGTATTTTATTACTGATTTAAAATTTGAACAAGGTATATAAGGTGAGTGAGCGTGTACGCGTACTAGTAGGTGTTGAAAAAATAGTTTAAATTTTTGTTTCGACGAAGTAAGCGAAAGCTTAAACTCTGGACTCTCTAAATTTACTTGCTAACACTGCACGAGACAGTTGTTTTTGTTGCACCACATGAAAATTTGTAGCTTCGTATATTTAGTACGTGGCAACGAAAAGTGGTTTGTTCTGCATTAGACACAGAGGTGCTTCGTTGCGTTTTATTTTTACTGTTACACAGAGTATTTTTAAACAAACATTTTTCGGATACACGTAGCAGAATATATCATGTAGAAATTTTTATTTTTAAAACCAAACCCCTTATGACATTTACAATATAATAACCCGTTCTTTTGTGCTCATACTAACAAAACGACCCGGCTTCGCACGGGTAATAGAGCATGTTATGCCAACATATTTTATCTGTTGTAGGACTACATAAGCTTAATACGTCAAGTGTGTGGATGAGATTTAAATGTATTATTATGTATACACTACTTAAATTACTTTGTTGTGTAATGTTGAGAAGAATATTATTTGAAATTGAGTTTGTAAGAGTAGTCTTTTTTGGCCTGAGGTCCCACTTCAAATATGGCGAGGCGTATTGCAAGAACGTCTTATTTTAGTTTCAATGTTAGCCATTTTTTTTAAATAACAGTAGAATAAAAAGCGCGTAAGTACAAAGTGCACATGTCAGAAGTGTAACTTCTTTGGCAAATTAATTTTTAAGTCTTGTTTATATTCATACAAATCTAAAACTTTAGAGTTTCTAGAGTTAGAGGGAGGGAAAAAGGAAGATATGTTAGGAATTTAATTGTTATTAAAACATTGAAAGTGTCGAAAATTAATACAAATAATTTTTTGATATTTCAAAGGACGTATTGTAAATAAAAATGCTTTTTGTCAATATTAGAAATTATTAATTATCTTTTTGAATTTAAAATTAAGAGAATTTATTAAATATTTTTTTGTTATATTTTATGAAACATAGTATTGACAATGTAATGACGGCTAGTGGCGAGTGGCAAATTAAACTGCCACATGGTATTTGTAAATATTAAAACTTAACTTCGTGACGCTAATCACGCGTTTCATCAAAATTTTACGCTCACCTAAAGAAGTTTCACTTCAAAAATCGATTGTATCTCAATTTCGCGATTCAAGAGATCAACTGATTGTGCTTTGAGTGGATATCAGAGTAAGCAAAGCATATGGATATCATAAGCAAAGTTGGCCAATCAAAAGAGTGATTCCGTCCAATATGACTTTTTTGACAGGCACTCACATTTTCATAGACCCCCATTACTTTGTCACGCCGACGTACACCCCGATCGAGTCTCTCGTGGACCCCTGGGGGTCCATCTGGACCATTTCGGATATCACTGCTCTATAGCGTAATTTAGGGAATACCGGGGCATACATTTTGACGCACTTTTAAATTTTGTACGGGACAAATGTAAGACTTCATGTACGTGGTCTTCAAAGCTGTTAAATTATCCAGGTTAGCGTGCTACCTTTTAAGACTGTATCAGTCGACACTAACGGTAATGTATTGAAAGAGGTTCTAATTAGTATGTAGGTTGTAAATAGTTTGAAGAAGAAAAGTATTAGGTATTTATGTATTTATTAACCGACTTCAAAAAAACGTTTCCTAACTAAAATGTAGAGTCAACTTGACCTTTACTGCCCTTCAATAAAGTTCATAATAAATTACAAGTACTCACTGTTGTCTAAGCAATTTTTGACAGAACGAAGTCAGTCGGGTCTGCTAGTTATAAATAAATATATAAAATTTACATATAAAAATAGTACACATACTTAAACTAATAAAAATATATATTATAGATTAAATAGAGGACGTTTAAAAATAGGAAGTGATTCGGTGTGACTGATTTCACGAGGCAGGTTGTTCCATAGAATAATTGACTTTACTGTAAAAGAGTTTGAGTAAAAGCTAGAATTACAGAAAGGAATAGTTAAGCGATTGTCACTAGAGCAACGCAGATTTATGTAAAGATTTAGACGCAGTTAGAGCTACCATAACTGAAACAAACGTTCTCTTAGATACGAAGGAGCGAGAGGGTTAAAGAGAATGGAATAAAGAAGTGTCAGACTGTGCAGGTTTCGCCGTTTCCTATGTCCCAATGTGTTGGTTCCTTTTCGTAATATAATTTTATAACAGCAAAATGCTATTTTATATCTTAAAATTCTCGGTAAAATCAGCGATTTTACACTGACTTATCAGTCGCATATAAAACTCCTCATCTCACAGCACATTAACAATAAATATAAATTTATATTAACAGCCTTTTTGGATTTCAATTAAGTTACAACATTATCCGTCGTTACTAAATTTAATCATTGCTGTTTCTATTCAAGTTTATGAAAATAAATGGTAAGTTTTTTCAAAGGCAAAGAAGTCAGGAGACTATTTACATCCACGAGATAAATTTAATACAAAACCCATTAGTTTCGTGTAGCCTGTCGATTAAAAATAGTTTAAATGGGTCGTGTTAAAGTATCGCTAGCAAACGGAGAGTTAAAACAATACAATTAGTAGAAGCTCTAGCATTGTGTCTTTAATTGCGATCGTAGGGCTGTTTGACAAAATAGTCGTTTATTTGTTGGAAACTAAATCTTTGGCGTTAATGTGCAATGAACATAGAAGGATAGGTAACCAAATAGTTATGCGATGATATATATTGAATATTTATATATACAATAAAACATCGAAACGATAGTTTTATTACAAGAAATACGAATAAATTCTTATTTTATGTTGCAAAAAGTTCAAGTCTTTTACTGGTTTGAGCTTTTTAATGAGGTACCAACTGGAATTTGTTTTGGATTTACCACTACATAATATTTTGGCAAATATATTAAGAACTATCTTATATACAGTACATCTTCGTCATTAAAGTCCTACTGCTGGGTACAGGCCTTCTCTATCATAGGATTATTAGAGCATAGGTCCACCACGCTGCTCCACTGCGGGTTGGCAGGCATAGTACACAAGATCATTCTCTATTCCTTCAATCTCATAGTCCGATGTGACGGCAATCCAATACGACCAGATAGAGATCATGCCCAGGACCGATGGCTTAACGTGCTCTCCGAGGCACGGGGATGAAACACACCTCAAACTTCCAAACTTCGGGCAAATATTGAGAAAATCTTATTAAAAAACTCCATATCGAATTTGAATTGGCCCGATCCGGGACCCGAACCATGACTGTAGCCGAACATACTAACCACTAGACCAATAAGGCAGTTATCAGTGAGTTACTTGGTGATTTGTTTTCAGTAGAATGTTACCAACCGAGAGACTAGTGACAATGAAAAAAAGATTATTTAGCCTACTAGAATATACATGTCGGAGTGCGGTAGTCTGTGAAACGCTGGCGCCATCTATCTATCGGTTTGGGACAGAGTCGTGTGTCGTGAGCCGGCGGCGGTTTCTCGGGTGACGGCCCGCCGGTGCGGTCGACTTTTGAAACTGTCGCGTTCCTAGCTATTATTATTAATGAGTTTGTGTAAATTGTTATCGGGGATATTAAGTGATTGAACATTATAGTCTGAGTTAATTTGATTGCACCAATATTGCCCACCAAAGCCCACAGTATGAAGATGGAATTATGGATGCTACTAATGACGATGTCGGCGGAGAACCCTACGCCCCTATGCTTTATGCTCACTTCTCTTTTATTCTCCGACATATATATATTTTAATTGCGGGTTTAACTATTTTGATATTTACTGTAGTAAGATCTGAATGTGTATATTTTCCAAATTTCCACTTTCCATGCCTATTCGCATTTAAAAATTGAGGTATAGGTGAATCAATTCTTTCGTGAAAGGCGAATAAAAGTTGACTTACGATTGCATCGTTTAATTTCCCCCGCACATATTCACGAGGCAGCGAACAATATTCCAGTAACAATGGCTTCGTAATTTGGTCGAGATGGCGCCTGAGGGACAATACGTCAAGTGACTCATTATTGTGGAAAACTGCTGTGGGCGAGGAAAGTCATCTTCCGTCTTTGCTGCTAAGAACAATGACCACTGTGCGTGACAATGAAGTGGACATGAGAAATGATTCCATAAAAAAAACCATTAGTTTTACCACTTCATTACTTTTAATTACAATGCATAATTAAATGCCAAAAATGTAAGGATAAACCCTACACTTATACTATATACACTTTGTATAAATCATGTACGAAAAATTTATTCGTCCACTAAAAAGATGATTGGTAAAAAAAGTAAGTAACAGCTCATTAGGGCCCCACAGCTGGGAATACACCTCATAATACACAAGTGTATGCGCTAACACAATTGCAGACCCTATTCCTTAACTCTCATAGTCCGATGTGACGAGAATCTAACACGACCGGAGAAAGATCAAGCGCAGGACCGATGGCTTAACGTGCTCTTCGAGGCTAGTGCTAACAAAGTCAATATCAATCGCGTTTCCCGGGACTCTAATCCAGGATCTCATGTCTGTAGATGATTAAGCTGAACATTAGACTAACAAGATAGATAGATGGATAGATAGATAGAAAATACTTTATTGCACACCACACAGGAAACATAGAACAGAAACAAGGTAAAAGAAAAAAGAAAATAATGTACAAGAAGGCGGCCTTATCGCTACGCAGAGATTTCTACCAGGCAACCTTTGGGTCAATTCCAATTGCAACAAGTCCAATTAATTACGTATAAAATTATTATTAAGAAATCATTATTGTTAAGTGTTTTAGAGTCTCTCACTAATTTGCAGGTTAAGTAATACTATTCTCAGATTCTTCATTATATAACACACTTGATTGACTTAAGACACAATACAAACTAAGAACTGTCACGAGGCGAATATCCCTACATTCTCCTATTCTACCATTCTTATAACAAACGCCCCAATCAAAAATTATAAGTTCACCAATCACAGTCGTCGTGAAAATGACGACTAAACAAATGGCGTTAAACCGGATGTAGTTCATGTTTTACTGATACGATTACAAAGATCTCAGCATAATAAACAAATATGGTAATTTAATAGCAATCCACAAATAAAATACTGATCGCTAACAAGTGTAACACCATGAAACTAGTATTTGAAAAGTCGTTACATAAGAATAAAAAAGGCCAAGTTTAAAAAGTACTAATATTATAACATTCAAACGATATTGTTGTATAAATCCGTTTAAAATCCCTGTCTTTTCATGAGTGACAGGGCTGAAAACACGACAAAATAAGTGCTTTGATGTTTTACCGTTTCCCATACAAACCCCTAGGGCTAATGGTTTCCCTACTTATATAATGAAATGTAGACGTAATGCTGCAACAACATTGGCATTATGTGAGACCTTTAATTTGAGCAGTAAATTTCCACTCAAGCAAACCTAATACTGACGTAATGGTGTTAATATGCATTCCGCTTATAGAGGTCCTGGGTTCGATTAAAGGCAAAGCTAAATCAGGAAATGTCTGGCTTTGGACTAGTGGAACTTTCGGCTGAAGCTATGCTGTGTAAAACCAAAAAAAAAACATATAATCCATATACTGTCCTCAACTTTAAATATAATATTTGAAGCAATCTATAGAGATTCAAGTAGTTCACGTAGAATTTTAAGCTATATTCGCTGACTGACACATCGCGTATTGTAGATCTTTAAAAAAATTCATGGTTATGTTAAGTAAAACTAAATAAAAAATCCTATGGTTAGACTAAAGATAGTTAGGTGAGTACACTAATAGCTCTGAAATGTTGAGAGTTATTGAGTAATATAGTGGAAACACTTAAAAAATACCAAAAACGTTGTGCAATATTACGAAATGTTTTGTAATACGAGGTAATTTTAAGTATCTATAGTCTACATTATAGCAAGTTAAACTTAACTAACTAGTACATTTTTATCTATAATTGGTAAAAATACTTGAATTTTATTGTCTATTCCTTGCATTGTTGTTAAAATAGTTGGTTCAAAAATTAGAAACAGCTTTCTACCATTGGATGCAAAGCACGTCTCAACAATGCCTATTATGCTCTACAATCACATATTGGACGTTCCGTATACAGCAAAATGTATTCCGAGTATAGAGGGGACCTTTAGCAATGTAACTAGAAGTGGCTGTTGTTCTTTTATTTATTCTCTTAGATAAATCAAAACGATTTACAAAAGGTTAAAGTAGATTCCAACCGCTCGAGTTAATAAAACGCATACTTATCACTATAAAAGTTTAACCCATAAATAATTAATAAATAGAGTATTAGATTTCTCTATTTGTTCATAAACAAGATGTCTTGGTGTTTACTTTTGAATATTTGAATACTGTTCATTGACGGCTGGGTTATTAAAGCTTGTGTAAATCTTAAAAACACTTTGTTATGTCTTCAGAGTTTAGTACTTTTTCTGTGAATTAAATCCGACCTTGCTAATGGAAACGACCTGAACTGATATATTTTTACGTAAGAACATAATAGAAAAGCCTTATTTATTTCCTGCGATAAGTTATGGTCACTTTCTGCGTGAAAAAACTTCGGGAAAGTAATGTCTATCATACTACAGTTGTTTTTGGAATATGTTAACAATTTACATCGGCAAAGCGCGCATTATTTTAAGCAAACTTACTCATATTTCTGACATAATGCATTAGCAAACGATTCAAGTTTGTACGGATGTTAGGAATCACAATAAAAGTAATTAAATCATTTATTTAATTCAGTAATCAAGCGACTTAACAGACAAGTTTAAGAAGCAGGGTTGGACTGGGCTGGAAGGGCCCGGTACTAGATCATGGTAGATGTGATATCGTAATATACTGAGATAAACAAAAAATAAAATTTAATTATCAACGACCTAATAAAACAACCATTTAGTGCTCGATTGATTACTTTTGCAATGATGTCTTATTTTTAGGTTTGGTACATGGTAGGGCAAAAGTCCCGCTGCCATTTTGATTGCCTATAACCTTGTACAAAGAAAAGATACGGAGGTTTGGTTTTCATTAAAAGTTTATGTGGTCTATAAATTTTTTTGTGGTCTATTCATTTATGATTGAAAAATGATATCGGCTAAATAGTGACCGCGATTCGCTATGCAACTTTCTGCTCTTTTTAAGGCGTTTTCAATGAAATCCTGCAACATCTCAGGCTGAATTTCTTCAATTTCATGACGAATATTGTCTTTAAGATGTTGAATCGTTTGGGGCTTATGGACTCCAATAGGATAGATATACCGAGCGTATGGCCTATATTAAACATTATTACATAGTATAAAAAATAACGTCAGTGCTTATTCATGATAAATTACAATCTATCACCTCCGTAGTTCCAACCATTGGAATTTGGAGAAAATCAACACTTAGTTACCATCTATAATACGAAAGCATATCCATATTTCCTTAGCTGAGCCTTTCTAATGGAACCGGTTGGGACTATAAAGGACATATTTTTGTGCTCTAAATATGTAGCTTCATAAATTTGTGCTGCTTAAGTAGTTTATATTATTTAGACACCTATAGAGAGAACTCGGAGTGATCTACAATTTGTAACGAATAAAATTAAGAAAGTATGTTTCATTATAAATTCTAACAGATCCCTTGGCATGATATCTCAGACATTATTATTTTTACCATCAAGCTCAGACAACACGAAATCTTTTTGAATTTGTTATTAAGACACTTCCGAGGAACTAAAGCGTGAATCTTAAAATAAGTTCAAACAAGGCAGAGAGGATTTTCCTTGCAAAGTTTCCAATCTCGTGTACTGTAGTGTAAAGTCTAATAAAAAACGTACTAACAAGTTATGATCTGGTTATAAATTTTCTATACGCCATAAATATCTTCAAATAACATATTTTTATCGAGAGAGAATTGTCTTAACAATGCTAAATTAGTTACAAACATCATATTTTATAATTAAAGCGGTTATTTTTGGTAGACTTAAAGGACAAATTTTCAACTTGTCAACTTTGAGTGATACAAAAGTAATATAATGATAAAATTCGCGGAGGTTGGGCAAACTCACCGCCCACGTTCGAAGTAATCTGAAGTTCTATACCGTTAAAGGACATTTACCGGAATAATATCTAGTATAAATTTAACGTTCTCTGCAGAGAAATATCTTTTAATGTGAGCTTAAATCATTTTTATTAACTTTTAAAGGTTGAAATTATGCGCTGTGTCTGCTGACTTTAATTTGCGGGTTGCTTGAATAATTTGCAGTTCCGAATTCTTAAAGAATCCTTAATACGCATTTTTATACAGGAATTTCTGTGCTTCGAGTTTGATATCCAATTTCGTTTAATATTACACTTACGGGGAACATTTACTCATCTAAGTGTGCTAGATAATCTAACTAATATCGTCTTCGGGGCAAAAATGTTCGACCAGTTTTTAACAACGTTATTACTGATTTTATTTCCCAGGAAGAATTCGCAATATAGGTTTACTTTATACAGTACGTTAATCACTATAACTTAGTATAATTGAACAGTAAAACTGAAATTTATAACCGCGATTAAATAGTTGATATCACACGAGGGACAAATCTGGCTTCACATTGTCCAATAAGCGTTCGTTATTGCAGAGAACGCTGTGTTTCAGTTCTGTAATCCCCCGATTTTATTCTTCAGGAGAGACTTTTAAAAACCTATACAAATTGGAATAAACCTATAAGCATTTTGGATTGTATCTATATAAGAGAAGTTTAAAAACTGTAATTAGAAGTGATCTTTTTACCTCATTGGCTTTTATTTACATTCTAAGCCAGACTATGTTTTTAACACAGGAGCAAAATATTATGCTATGTCCTTAATTTAAATTTTGAATATTGGATTCACAGAAGTTATATACAACAAATAATATATAATAACCAGGGCTTCGTCAACTTTAATAATGATTCCATTGCACAACACGGCATCTTTCCAAGGAAGCTTTAAATACGCAGCAACAAATTGCTAGAACACAATCCCGCCTCCTTTTTGGCGCTTAAATTCGGTACAGATGTTCAAAACAAAATACAAACTGCACCTATTGAATTTGCAGTGTCAAAGACCATAATATTGTTGTCGGTACTGATGTCAAGGCGAGCTTAGATGCTAAATATATGCATTTTACTTTTACTTTTATTAATTTATTTTATATACAAATTGTCCATATGTATTAAATATATTTATGTGTGTGTGTGTATATATTCTTACTTGGATTTTTATCTGAAATAATTACATTATTATTGTTAACTTTCCAACACTTTCCGGAGAATGGCGATTAGATTAGTCAGTAATTGTTAAGTTGTCACTGACGTATCAATTAAGAATTAATTATTTGTTATGTATTAATTATGTATTATCTATTTATTGTACATACTTTATTTTTAATTTCGTTTGGTTTCTTTGTGTCCGTCCGGGTCTCCGCTGAAAACCAGCGTTGGGACGAAATCCCAACAATCGCGGAGCGGTGTTCCCTTTTTCGGCATCACATTTTTTTTTCCTGGAGCTACTTTACTTGTTTTATGTAAGTGTGATGTAAAAAGTAAAAGGTTATTATTATTCAAAATAATAAAAAGCTTTTTATTTCTTGCATTACATTACTGTTTAGCAATTGATAATTATAAAGTATATTAGTAGTTTGGCAAGAATTCCATTTTATTGGATGAAGGCCTACTCCAAAGACAAACACTTCTCTGGCGACGTGCAGCCAGTTAGACTTTGCAATTTCTTTTATTTCATGTTCCCATCTGGTTACGGGTCTTCCTGCCCTTCTTTATCCTTTTGGACCCTTCCATGGCGTTGTATCTAGCATCCACCTTCTTTAATCCAGCATCTTTAATTCGTGCCACGTGGCCAGCCCATTTTCATTTTTTTTGCGAACTTTTTTGCGCATCTATTTATTTTGTGCCGTAGTTATTTTATTTTTGTTGTAAACTTCCATATTTGGCGATCAAGCAGGGCAAAAGGAAAGAATTCACTACTTTGGTCTTTATATATATTGACATGTTAATATTTTAATATTACTCGTAGTTTCCAGTACTTGTTCCATGTGTGTTGAGTTGAAACTTATATACTTACTTAAGTATAACATGTTCAGTTCAGTGTATTCTAGTGTTTTAGTTTCTATTGATATTGTCCTTCTGATGTCGTTTATAGTTTTTGAAAGATTCATATCCATATATACTGACTGAATGTAAAGAACTAATCATGTATTGTATAGTTGTAAGCTTGTTTCAGCTACTATGACCAAATCATCAGCGAATTGAAGGAGATTTAAAGTTTCCTTTTCTATTTTTATGCCATAGTTTTGCCAGTCAAGCTTTCTGATAATTGCCTCTAGTAACGCTATAAATAACTAAGGCGACAGTGAGACACTCCTTTTTTAACGGGGCTTGGCCCGATCGTTTCTAGCTTAACTCTAGCTTTGCTATTTTTATAAAGACTTTTGATAAGTTCTATGTACTGTTGTACAACCCCTTAATCTTCTAGAGCTTCCCATATACTTTCGTATGACAAAGTATCAAATGCTTTCTGGTAGTCAATATATGCTACAATTTTACAAAATTCTCAAAAGTGATACAATAAATAATTCAGTAGTAACGACTAATGTATTTAACGTAAAATCGATAATTTTTACTGTGTGAGTCAAGCAATATTGTTATTATAAATAATGTATGTTACGTACACACATTGTTATGTGGATGAACAATAACCATAAACGAGTTCTTTTCGCAATCCCCTTCGTTATGGCCGCTACTGAAACGTTCATAGATTTTATATTTTTTCGAGATTACATATGTATTACACAATTTATGCGAGGGTCAATTTATAGTTTTTTGTTTAGAGTATTGTATTATCCGTCTATAATTGCGTGATTAGTTGATACAGATGAGGATTATATCTTAAACTATAATTTTTGCTACCATTACACCATCATATGATTCAAAGAAATTTAGGTAATGGGAATAAAACCCGTTTTTAGTGAACGTTTTCATTGCGAAATTAATATGTTCATAAAATTTTAAATTAAATGAATGGATAGTTCTACAAATTTCTTAATACATAGTGAGTAAAAGTTTTTCGTTTATATATTTTTTGACCACCATTTGATAAGTGATGATATAGTCTAAGATATAAGCGCGATAATCTTATAAGAGGTAATATACTTCTTATGGTTTCTACACAGTATTGTATCGTATCGTATCTTTCATCAGGTTAGCACTCTACCATCTTAAACTGTATAACTTATAATCAGGTGAGATCTCAGTCAATCGCTAACCTTCTATCATGACAAAATAAATGATGTAGATCTTTATTTGCTAATTATTTGCACTGATAGGCTGTTATATTCATAAATTTATTGTAAAGAAAGAAACCTTTTATGTTTTATATATCTATTAATAGATGGTAGTGTCCAATTTCGCTTAAATAAATGTACTCGTAAGTAAAGGATTAATATTACAAAAAAAAATAGTCTTAAGAATATTCTCACAAAATTTGACTTAAAACAAATTTTGATAGTCTAGATCAGAGTTACTCAAATTTTTACTAACATGAACCCCTTAACAATATGAGCTTTTTTTCATTAAGTGGAAATAAATATAGTGCCAAAAGAAATATCTTTAATATTAAAATGACAGATGGGCTAGTTTTGGCTTGGTGGGTTCTAAGACAAATAAGAAAGTGCAATTTCCTAAATCCGCCCTACCGGGGATCGAGCCCGGGACCTATGCTAGCAAAGCGTGTACTTGCACCACTGCGCCAACGAGACCGTCCAATTATCTGGACTAACATAAGCATCTTTGAATCATTTTTTCATTTCTGGGGGTCGTGAGCACCACCTCTTGTGATCATCATTTCTTTAATAATAAAACAGCTTTGCAAGGCATAGATGATTATATAAGCATACATCCAATAAAATTTGCATTCTGATACATTCCTGTGTATAATTGATTGGGAAATAAGTAAATTATCGCATTACCATCTTATATTAAATCACTTACAATTAGGTGAGATACCAGTATATACATGCTGATAAAAAAATATAATATCCCTCAGTGCCTGAAGACTAAAGTCATCGAACAGTGCCTGTTGCCAGTGCTTACCTACGGATAGGAACGTAGGACGTGGTCGCTGACTATGGACCTCATTTGAAAGCTCAGAGTCAATCAGCGTGCGATGGAGAGGGCTATATTCGGAGGTTCTCGCGATCAAATCAGAAATGAGGAGTTTCGTAGCAGAATCAAAGTCATCGATATAACCTTACGAATCGCGAACCTGAAGTGGTAATGGGCGGGGCACATAGTCCAACGGACCGAAGGATGTTGGGGCCTGAAAGTGGTAGAGTGATGATCCCGCACCGGGCGGCGCAGTTTAGGGAGACTCCCCACAAGGTGGACCGACGATATAAGGATGGTCGCCGGTAGCCGTTGGAGCCAGGCGGTGCAAGATCGGGCCTTGTGGACATCATTACATGAGACCTTTGTTCAGCAGTGGACGTCCGTCGGTTAAAGCGACGATAAAAAAATATAACAGCTCGAGCATAGAAACTATTTTACTTAATGAAAAAAGTCGAAGACTGACAAATTCCGAAAAGCCCAGCCCATTTTAATAGGATCGGAGACTTTGCATAACTGAAGTATATAAAAGGAATTTAATTTACTTAAACCGCAAGAAAAAGCCATGAAGCAGTTCAAAGTCTGATATTAATTTTAAAGCACCTTGCGGCGAAATCAACAGTAGACGGATGTCCACAAAACAATGTTTGTACTTTCTAGTAATTTATTTTAAACTCAGTAGAATTCGACTTAATTTTAAATGAACTGAGAGTCTTTTACTGAGATTATATTTCAGAGTTATGGTATGGTTTATGGTTTAAGACATTTATTTCCAAAAAGAATATATATTCACTTACATGGAAACTTATATTATATATAAATAATATTCACTTACAGGCTAATACATAATAAAAATTTCTGCACTTTCGTTGATACATTTGTGTAAACAATCTTATTACTATTTAAAAAAAGAACAATAATTTTTTTGAGGTGAACAAATAGTAAATTACACAAGTTATTAATATACAGAAAAAAAAAAAAAACAAATACAAGGTCATTAGTGTAAAATATTGAAGTTGCGTAACTGGATGTGACAAAATAATAATTAGTTGAGTTTTTAGTAAAAGCTATTTATTTAATAGGTAAAATTTTAATTTTTTTTTGAAATTTATTATACTTTTGGTTTCCTTAATAGCAATGGGTAGTTTATTATATATTTGAGCACTTTCAAACGTAATATTTTTCTTGCCATAATTGGTTCTCGATTGCCGTAGAGTTATATTGTTTGAACTTCTTAAACGTTTTAAAGACGGATTTGTATTTCTAGTCGTGAAGCTTATATTTGTATGAAGTTCTTTATTTATTATTTTTCGAATAAGAATGCATGTATTGTATTTGTAGCTATCACTTATGTTCATTAGTTTGGTTTCTTTATATATCTTTTCTGTCGATGTAAGGAAGTTATAGTGGAATAGTACTTTTAGTAGTTTGTTCTGGGCTGTCTGTATAATTTTAAGATTAGTTTTGGCTGCTGAGCCCCATATTTGAATCAAGTAGTCTATATGCGGTTTAACGAGGGAGTTGTAAATTATGTAGCGAACTTTATTAGGTAAACAATTTGTTATATGGCGAAGAGCTCCAGTTAGAGATGTTAATTTTGATTTTATACTTTTAATGTGTGGTTTCCACGTTAGTTTGTCATCCAAAATTAAACCTAAATATTTTTCACAATCTGACCTGATAATGGTGGTATTATTAATTTTTAAGGGTTCAAAGTCGTTAATTTTCTTATTTTTGGCTGCAAATATTACATAATGTGTTTTGCTTATTATTTAAAAACTATTATATATATATTATATTATATATATTATATGAGTTATTAGTTAAAAACCGTTCACGGTTTGTGGCTGTATTTTCCAGTTGTTATAACATATTTATTTTATATTTAATAGAGAAAAAGGTGATGTTTTAATGTTTCTCGGGGCTATATACTAATTATATATGTTGTTATCAAGCATTTGGAGAAAGAGTCCAAAGAAATCTTAAGCTTTAAGCGTACCTTTTATGGAGAGCAAATTGTTTACTTTTCTGTAATAAGTTAAAGATAAGTAGCAGTTAACGTCCCACAGCTGGGCACAGGCCTCCTCTCTCATGGAAAATAAGGTTTTTGGTACTTAATGGTGACTAGCCTACTACTGGTACAGATAGACGAGAAAGAATGTTCAAATTCTTAAGTATTTCCTGTTGGAGTTATACTTTTTTAATGAGTATCGGAATAAATAAAAAAATGGCCTCAAAAATAAGTTATTTTTAATGAGGTAAATTGTGAAACATATGTGGATAAAATGATCAACCACTGTGTTTAACGTTTCAGTGTGAAATTTAAACGAAAAACTTTATATTATATTTATTTTACAAGTGTAAATTGTAAATACTAATATGTTAGAAAATTGAGTCTAATACATCGCAAAATTATAAGAAAATGTTAAGATGTACAATCATCAATCATATACTAGTTGTACTTTACTTATAATATATTCTTGTTGTGTTGTCCGTTTCATTTAGTGGTAGTTTAACAATATATTTCAACTATTTATAGGTAGGCTCTTAAAAACCGAACAATTTCCTCCAATAAACTTGACACTGGCGAGATAATTGGTGCCCAATTGGCACACCTGAAAGCCATTTAACAAAGAAGAAGAAGACTTAAAAGCTTTATTTTTTAATCCTGACAGGTTAGCGCTTGATTGTAGTCACACCTGATGGTAAGTGAAGATACAATATAAGAAGGAAATGCTCTAATCTGTGAAGAGACATTTTAACCCGTATGGCTTCTATAAAGCATCGTACCGGGACACAAATCTTTTTGCTTGAAGGTACGTCTTTGCTGGCAGGGTGGTAATTGATCACGGCCGAAGCTTCACACCAGTCCAGATTCAGACATATTAGGAAATGCAAATTCAAATTATCTTTATTTACACTTTTGAATCACACGCTAATTTTAATGTACGACTGATTATGGTATTATAGAACGACTTAAAATCTAAAGTGACGAGGGTTCCTTCGCGCTCTGTTCTGAAATGAGCCCACAACAAACGCAGTCTTTGTATTTAATTTCCTAAACTCACCCTACCGGGGAATGAACGCCGGATCTCTGCTAACAACAGGAGTACTCGCACCACTGCGCCACCGAGGGCTTGTGCCAAATAATAGGACGTTATTAATCTGCTATTTACGTTACTTTTAAAATACATAAAAGAAGAGATACATATTAACGAAATAACTGAGGACAAATAAACAAAGGTATTTTTTTCAAAAATGAACGAAACCATCACTTGCGAATGTTTATAAAATTTAAATTATGTGCAAAGGAAACCCCTGTATTTGGCTAGAGCTCTCATTAGGCAAGCATTTCCGATACTCGAGACAGCCGTGCGCATCCGTTCCTTCCTTCAATTTGATTAATTGCTGGAGTAATTAAATACACTCAAGATAGAAGAAGATTTCCCCCTAAGGCGAGGAATAGTGTTTTTAATGTTATGAATATTTTCTTTAAACGCCTAATGGTTTTTTAAATTATTCTTAGTATATATAAGAGGGATCCAACGAATCCATTCAAGTTCAGTGGACTGTATAGGCTTCATTCTTCTTCTTCTTAATGATTTGGGTCGTCAGTGTTCGGTGCTGGGGTCTTCAGGGTTCGGTTCTTCGGTCGTCAATGTTCGTGCTCTGGGATTTGTCGTTTGGTTGCTTAAGGTCACAATTCTCGCTTAGCTCTGGGACATACTGGGATTTGGCGACCTCATTGGCGCAGTACGAGTACTCATTTTTATAGCAGCGGCCCCGGGTTCGATTCCCGTTAGTATGAATTTGGACTTATTGACTATTTGAACGGGTACATATCACGATGGCGATTTTTAATTTTTAATTTTGCCGATATTTCGACCCAGTTGCATGGATCGTGGTCACGACGATACTGCTGTGGTCGGTTGTGTCAAGCTGTCAAGGGCAGAATCTGTCTACCCTACGTCTGATTCTTTTATTTTTCACGGCACCCACATCCATTTGTCGGCATACTACACTCACAACGTCACGTTTTAATTTTGAAAAATTGCGTCGTTTGTTCATTTGGCATAGCTTCACCACTGGATTCCACGTATCAGCCAGCTTAAAACCATCTTCACGATTGAAATTAGGATATTTTTTAATTTCAATGGCCTCGCGAACTAATCTCGGCATATAATGGCGGTCCGTGGAAAGAACTTTCGGGCTATGAAGTTCTATCCAGTGTTGAGTTCCCTGCTGCAAAATGTGCTCCGCGATCGCAGATTTTTGTATGTCGTTGTGCTTGACAGCATTTATGTGTTCTGACACACGAGTTGCTATGGAACGCTTCGTTTGCCCAATATAAGAGCTTCCACAGCTGCAGTCAATTTTGTAAACGCCCGGACATTGATACGGTAAACGATCCTTCGGAGATCTTACCATGTTTATAATCCTTTGTAAGGGAGTGAAGACAGTTTTGATGCTATAATCGTTTCGCAGTAGCCTGCCTATTCTGTCCGTCACTCCCTTTACAAAGGGTAAATAGGCCTTTGGCCTTTCTACCTCCAAAGGTCGTTTATGGTGTCTCTGCTTGCTGACGGGTTTTGGGGATCTATGTCCATTCCGACGTAACACCTCTCTTACATGGGTTAACTCGTCCTGAACAGTTAGATCATCACATAAATCGTGAGCTCGACTGATCAATGCTGTCCCGACCGAGGCAAGGTGACGTGGATGATGATGAGACGAACCATGTAAATATCTGTCCGTATGTGTGGGTTTTCTATATACCGAATGACCAAAATTGCCATCAGATGTTAAATATATATGTACATCCAGGAAAGACATGCTTCTGTGTTTCTCCATTTCGTACGTGAAGGCTATTTTATGATGAATGCTATTCAGGTGTTCCAGGTATTGGTCAACTTCTTGCTTACCTCCTTGAAGCACCGCAAATACATCATCAACGTACCGTTTCCAAAACTTAACTTGGCTGGGTGCAGTGGAGATGGCTCGGTCTTCGAAATATTCCATCCATAAATTCGCGACAACTGGAGCGACCGGACTTCCCATAGCAACGCCATCTATCTGGAGGTAATATTCGCCCTTGAAGAGAAAGAAGTTGGACTCCAAGCAGTGTTTAATTAGTATTATGTACTCTACGGGGATGTTGTTGCTCTGCAATTTGTTTTTTATTACTTCCAGACAGTCGCTTACCGGTACGTTGGTGAAAAGTGATTCCACATCGAAGCTTACCATGCATTCATGTTCTGTAAGTCTCATATCACGTAGTAATTGAACGAAATGTCGAGAATCCTTAATATACGATGACGTGTGCCCCACTAATGGCTGTAAAATTCTCGTAAGATGTTTTGCGAGTTCATATGTTGGGGAGTCAATTTGGCTTACAATAGGGCGTAATGGTACTCCCTCTTTGTGAATTTTAGGTAAACCGTATAATTTAGGTGGCTGAATGAGGCGAGACTGTAACAGTTTTTTACTAACGTCATCTCCTATTATCGATCGAAATTCCTGGATGAGTTTGTTGGTCTTTTTGGTCATTCTGGCAGTCGGGTTGTAGTTTACCTTCTTGTAAGTAAAGGCATCACTGAGCAGGGTGGTAATTTTTCTTTCATATTCAGCGACGTCCATTACCACAGTGGCATTCCCTTTGTCCGCTTTTAAAACTAAAACATCGGTGTTGGCATGTAGATCGCGGATAGCTTTTCGTTCTTCAAATGTAATATTTGGGTCAGGTGGTTTAGATTTTCTCAATAACACTGCTACGTCCTGTCTCAAGGTGTCCGCATCAAGTCTAGGCAGTTTGTTACGATAGATAACATCTTCCACGTTACCCATAATTTTCTCATAGGGAATCCGAGAAGGTGACATTGCAAAATTTAACCCTTTGTCTAGGGCACTCAAAGTCGCATCAGATAATTCTTGGTTTGACAGGTTTATTACATTGTAATTTGTATTTTCAATACACGGACTGGCGGTACATTGTCTTTGTAACAATATCTTTAGTTTGCGTTCATGTTTTAATTCACATAATTCCGCAGTACGTTGACCTTGAAGATATGTCACACGGTCGATTATATCGAAAATGTCCCTATCAAACACTGCACTGCACTCCAAATGCAACTTTAATAATTGACACTGCACTTTATCAAGACTGTGACGGTTATCGCGAATTAATTGTCGTAACAACTTGACACTCGCGGTGCGTAGAATTCGCTCAGAATTTCGTATGTCCTTACGCGGTGCAATTCTCACACATGTAGGTATAACATTTAAGTCCCGGCATTTTGTTAAAAACACGATTGCCGCGCGCGTAACTACACATTTCTTTCGAGTTCGTTCTAGGTGACGTAATTTGTTTACATATTCCGGCCCGTACCGGGATGTAACTAATTGTTTTAAACTTAAATTTTCGTGGTTTATTAACATATTGACTATTTGAACGGGTACATATCACGATGGCGATTTTTAATTTTTAATTTTGCCGATATTTCGACCCAGTTGCATGGATCGTGGTCACGACGATACTGCTGTGGTCGGTTGTGTCAAGCTGTCAAGGGCAGAATCTGTCTACCCTACGTCTGATTCTTTTATTTTTCACGGCACCCACATCCATTTGTCGGCATACTACACTCACAACGTCACGTTTTAATTTTGAATTTGGACTATTGTACTTTCTAATTTGTCAGAGTCTGGACTAATGGGAAGTTTCGGCCGTGGTTGGTTACTAGCCTACCAGCAAAAAGGTATCACCAAGCAAAGAGATTGGCATTTCAGTACGTAGAATATATCGCCTCTTATTAGATTGACGCGCTTCCATCTTAGACTGTATCATCACTTACCATCCGGTGAGATCACAGTCTGCAATAAAAAGAAAATAAAAATATACTCCGTTCGGGAGTGTAGGACGAATGGAAGCCTTCCAAACTTTGGGGAGGCATTTTATACTGCCCACTTTCCACCCGGTACGTACATGCAGCCGTGACGAGTAGGAGATAAGGTAGGTACGGGAGGGGTTTCGCCGGTGGGTGACCACTCAGAATTAGTCGCCGCCAACGACGCGCTAGGCTCGCTGCTTCTGTTGTTGTTACCAACAGACAGACTACTTGTAGTCGAATCCACCTAGGCCGGTTCGAATCTTCGATTAAATGGAACTGAATAATACAGAATATGTAATTGAATAAGAGCGACAGTCGACAAACAATACAAAGGTTCCAGAATGATATCCATAGATATAAGAATGAAACCACGAAATGAAAGACAGATAATAAAACGCTATTTTACACTAGTGACGATTCAAAAGTGCTTTTTGAGCCTACTTGAATAAAGTATATTTTTATTTTCATATTTAAGTGCACGCAGACGAAGTTGCTTGGGTCTGCTTAGTTTTAGTAGCGTAAGTAGTGTAGTAGTTAATTTTTTTCGATAATTAACTATTTTAAACTGAAACTAATAGTGAATAATAGAATAATAGAAGTAATAGTGTATAGATAAATAACACGATTATATAGATAGTGTATGAGAGAATCATTAAAAGCGATCAAGTGAAGCAAATTTTCTTTCTGACTGATTTAGACTTTATCACTTCAATCGAAGGCTATTACTATAACTACAAACGTTCAAAAGGATTAATAAACATGACGAGGATTAGTAGAAGAAAGTGAAGGTTTTTCGAATTACCTTTTTCTCAGTTATGCATTATTTGAAACATTTCGATGTCTGCTTAAAACTGATATCGAACAGACAACGTTCCTTGCGTTTATTCCGAATTAGATTTTTTTATTGCTTTCTTGCTCTACATAGTGCTCGCAGATGCCGTGAACGCGTTGAGATCTCGCTCGCTATATTGTTTCATTTTACTTCGGTGCTTTTATTGAATTACTATTTTAAGTTTCCCTCTCTTGGTTTAGTTAAATTTAAAAGAAATATGTAAGAAAATATGTCTATATAATCTAAATTCAAATGGACTTGCTCTTAGTACTCCTAATTGACAGGGCGGGGTTAGTGTGAAAGATTTTTTTGGAATAGCCTAAAATAAAATGCTTATTAGGATCGTAGTACTGGCACCACATATGTATTTCCGAGAATTCATGAGCATTACATGATGTTTTTGGATAGCATTTTTATTAATTTATACTAATTATTTTATAAATAAGACTATTGTATAAATACTTCAAGGCGCTATTAGCAGTCTTTCATTACAAATAAGTTCAGTAGTTCTGACGTAAAAACTCGACAGACAGACAGATTTATTGTCGGTTTATAATATTAGTAAGGATTACTATTTTACACCCTTGAGGGTAGAGCTGTTGCAAACATTGGATGTCATATATATTAAAGCGAATTAACGACCTAAAAAATAAGCTCCTAGGCCTTTCAGCATTATTTTGCCCGTTAAAAATAGTCTCTGTCCTTTCTCAGACTTCAGGAAATTTATTTAAATAGGTTTAGTAGTTTTAAATAATAAGTATGAACAAATGAACAAGTCATTGTTATATATTGTATTGCACTTGTAAATTACTAAAAGGAATGAAATAAATATCGGTCGTTATTTATCTCTTTCTTAGTAAATACTCTGCTTTTACATAATAATTTGAACTAATATTATAAAGGGGACTTTTATTTTTGTATGTATTTAAGTGTGTATGTATTACGATTTCGAACAAAAAAATACTAGACCGATTTCAAAAAAATTTTCACCATTAGAAAACATATTTACAGATCGTCATAGGTTATATAGTTTTCAAAAAAATTGGGATCCCTAATAAAAATGCCTTAATATAACCCAAGGTGAGAAAAAGCTGGTCACATAAAATCTGTCATCGCATGCACTGGAGAAACTATTGATGGTAGAACAAAAAAATGTACAACAATATTATAGAACGTATTATCTACAAAAAAGTCCGCAATACCATATGTCCAACTACTGTAGTTATGCCACTATAACTACTTTTTTACATTTTAAAAGTTAATAAAAGTGCCGACAATAATCGAGCGATATTATTCATACCGCTGTGTTATTTTTAAATTATTAAAATCGGACATTCAATTCAAAAGATATGATGATATTAAAAATCTCAATCTAAGGAAAATACTGTATTGTACTGTACTATACTGCCTGCCTACTGTATATAACTGCCTCATTGGTCTAGTGGTTAGCATGTTCGACTACAGACATGAGGTCCTGGGTTCGAGTCCCGGGTCGGGCCAATTCAAAATCAATATTGAGTTTTCTATTAGGATTTTCTCAGTATTTGCCCGACGTTGGGAAGTTGGCGGTGTGATCCACCCCCGTGCTTCGGAGAGCACGTTAAGCCATCGGTCCTGCGCCTGATCTCTCTCCGGTCATGTCGGATTCCCGTCACATCAGACTATGAGAGTAGTGGAATAGAGAGTGCACACTTGTGTACTGTGCCTGCCAATCCGCAGTGGAGCAGCGTGGTGGGTCTATGCTCTAAAAACCCTCACTCCTCGGAGTGAGGAGGCCTGTGCCCAGTAGTGGGACGTTAATGGGCTGCTACTTACTTTACTTTTACTGTATTATATACGAACTCTTGAGTGTCAAATGTCGTGTATTGGGACATTGAAGTATTACAAATAAATCGTTTCTCTAATATTACAGAAGAAAGTTTTGCATTTTGAATTTTTGTTTTTATTTACTGGACTGATTTAAAAAATGCTTAAAATACTTATAGAGAATTTTTAAATTGAATAATTTCGGACATTCTACATAAATGATATTACGAATTTAAAAATGTAGTAGTTAAATATGTATTCGTTGTAAAGTAAAATCTGTATATTGATTAGATTATGAATGTAAGCGTGTTTCTAATAATCTAAAAGGAACTAATTAAAAACCAAGTGAGGTAAAAGTATGTTAACAAAAATAAATCTATAGTCTTACTTAGTAGACTTTCCACTGAGATCGGTATCTTCCAGGGTATCAGGACACTATAAAGGAAAGGATTTTCTATATTTTGGGTTCTCTATTCTATCAGGCGCAATAAGTAAATTAATTTTTATTGTAAATTGACGGCACTTCACCTTAATCTAAATACAAACCAAAGAGCTGGCGAAGGCAATGGCTTAATTTCGCTTCAACAATCAACTTCGAGGAGCACTCAGGCCCCTTCTGAGTTAAAATTATCTCTCCCATTTGTCTATAACTTTTAGTTACACAAAGATCTTATAATAATTATAACATAATCACACTTATTTTATTACTACCTAATTAAGTAGTACCTAAGTAATTCTTTTTTTATAGAGATTTAATACAAATACCCTTTAAGAACACAAAGAAAAAATATAATAATTGTTATTTACATTATATAAACTGCCTCATTGGTTTAGTGGTTAGCATGTTCGGCCACAGACCTGAGATCCTCGGTTTTAGTCTCAGGTCGGGCCAATTCAAAAATGGATACTGAGTTTTTTTTAAGATTTTCTCAATTTTTGCCCGAAGTTGGGAAGTTAGCGGTGTGCTTTACCTCGGACTACGAGAGTGAAGGAATAGAGAGTGCACTTGTGTACTATACCTGCCAACCCGCAATGGAGCAGGGTGGTGGATCTGTGCACTAAAAACCCTCTCTCCTATGAGTGAGGAGGCCTCTGGCCAGCAGTGGGACATTAATTCTGATCTTTTTACATCTTTTTGGAACGCGCATTTACCGTAACTTAAAAGAGGACAGGAATTGAACTTTGAACTGTATTATTATTACTGTGAAAAAATCACCTTTTTGGACTCTAATGCGGAAAATATTGATCCTGGGTAAAAATAGATAAGAACAAAAATATAATTCCTAACGACTCTGGTTAAAACCATTTTCTGCGGAAAGTGAATATGGAACCCTGAAATCCAAGACACAATAGGGTGTAGATTCCGAAAACCGAAAGTTAAGCTATCGGTGACACCCTTCGACTGAAGAAAAATTGCAATAATTATTAACAAATTAATGCAATGAGAATACATTTTTTGCCAGCCAGTGTAAAAAAGCCTGTAAATATAACAAAAACATCTGTTAATGGCATTAAAGATTAGTTTTATTGTTTTCAAGCTGAACCCGCGACTTCGTCTGCGTTGAATGTTTGTTTCATAGGTTTAGATGGGTAGCATTTTCATTTAGGCAAATTGCTTTACAAATAAAAAACATACGATAAATACTTCAATTAGTTATTTGCTGTGTATTACTGCAAAGAAAGAGCTTATAGTCCTTTCCAGGCTCTAGATTATTTCTGTACCAAATTTCAATAAATTTCGTAAGATCCGTTCTTAGCTGACCTCTACTCGGCAAAAGGTTAATTCCTACCAAATTTCGGGTCTTTACGCCTTACGGTTCCAGAGATATCGTGATGAGTCAATATATACCTGAATATCTCTTTCATATATATAGATAATAAAAATAATTATGTAAGAAACTGTAGATTACTGTGTTGAAATAAATGGTAAAGTATAATATATATCTTGCGTAGTTATAAATACAGTATTTGTCATTTCAAGACTTGTAATAGAATCCCCTTATAGAATCCCGAAATGAGGTCGCAACTGCTCCCCGTAAATGTCCAGACCCGAAACAAATATAATTATCTGAACACGGATAACGGAATCTCGGCAAAAATTGGAAACCTTTACCTTTTTTGTCCAATATGTATTTTATTTTTATACGCGTCGATTTACATGTAAAAATGAAACTCAAATTAACTGTGTCGAGACGGTATTTCAAACGATTACCTCCATTTTGGAAATTCCAATTTTATATAACGGGTACATATTAATCAAATTAAAATGTGCCTTTATCATATTTAAACATCCTTATGCTATATAGAAGGTATAAGGAGATCGCTTCTAAAAATGAAGACAGATGATCGTACTAATGACATCTTTGACTTAACGGAAAAAAATCGAACCTGCTTAAAAGAAAATCATATTTTAAAACGTTTTTTTAATCATGTTAGTAAAGCTAAATAAAACGGTAGTGTTATAAAAAATACATTACATTATAAAAAAAACCAGCAACGAAACACAAAATCAAAATCAGCTGGTCGATTTTGTGTTTCATTGCTGGTTTTTTCCCGCCACAACATCAAAGGTGTCATTAGTACTATCGTCGTTTTCGATAGCGGTCTCCTAATACCCTGCATATGTATTATAAAATAGTATAAATTACACAACATGGTGTCTGTCTGTCAAACTGAAGATCTTTTATTTTTTAGTGGAAAGCAAGATTGCTTGGTGATACCTCATTAATGGTACAGAGGTATGTAAAAAAGTAAGGTAAATGGCTGCCTATCAATGTCCCATTGTTGGGCATAGGCCTCATCACGCTTAGATGAAAGAGTTTTTAGAACACATATCCACTACTCTGCTTCATTGCATATTGACTACACACTTCTCAGAATTGGTATTCTTTGGGGGTAGTTAGCTACTTGTTTCTTTATTCAAGTAGGCTTAAAATGCCCTTGCATCGTCAGTAGTCTGACGGTTGGTAACAAATCTACTATAGGTTCGGAAGGTTGATTCACTGAGAAGTAATAGGTAAAAACCTCCACGGTTACTCTTTTAGCGCACCTGGTATCAAGTCCAAACATCTTTGTCGCTTAAATAATCTTCAACATTATAATAAGCCTTTTATAATAGAACGTTTTTAACATTTCTTAACACTATGTGGAGGTAAACCCAACAGTGATTCGAGTTTTATAAATGCGTATTCTCAAACCCAAAAATGATTTCGGAACCTTCTACGCCCTTAAATAAGACAAGTTTGTTTTTATTTATTGTATTAAAATTGTGTAATTCGCTTTGTTTGCTGTATAAGTGAACATTTAGTATATAGTGCGACGGTACAGTAAGAAATGTTTCTAGTGTATTAGCGAGGCTAATTAAAGCAAGAAGAGTTTGTATGTACACTGTTGGTCTGTTTATTTGAATATAAATTAATTTGAGCGTTAACTTGTACCTTGAGAACATTTGAAAACTTACTAAGATGGGTGGTGGGTCTGGAGGAGAGCCAAAGCTCGTCTAGCCATGTTTAAGTGCAATCACAGTCCAAGTTTCTAACTGATCTACCTCGAGTTACTGTAAATTGTACAGTGGTGGCAATGTTATATGAGTGACAAAGCATTTTATTTACAACTACAACTATTATAAAAAAAGTGCATCTGTACAAAGTACACATGTCAGAAGCGAAATTTCTTTGGCAAACATTTAAGTCTTGTTTATATTGAAGGAAAAAGGATGATATGTTAGAAAATCAATGAATTTCATTGCCATTAAACTATTAAGGGATATGACGAATTGTAATTTAAAAATGCCATGTGTTTTTTGTCAATATTAGAAATTATTAATCAAATTTTATATTTTGTGAAAAATAGTAAATTATAAAATGAGGAGTGGCAAATTAAAATGCCACATTTTATTTGGTAATATTGAAATTACTTAACCTTCAAACGAATTAGCAGGAAATACGCTGCACATCATCGTAATGCTAATCACGCGTTTCATCCGTAAAAAAATTACCCTAATGCGCCCAAAGAAGTTTCACTTCAAAAAGTAAAACTTTAAGTCTCTCTACTTACGCCACGAATTCTTATACTTAATGCATAGAATGGCAACTTCTGAATCTTTTCATACATACATACATAGCATCACGCCTCATTCCCATAGGGGTAGGCAGGACAGCATCCTTCCACTTGCCACGATCCTTGCATATCTCCTTCGCTTCTTTCATTCTCATTAAACCTTTCATACAAGTTCGTCGGTTTAGAGTACTCTTGACCTGGCCGTTATTTAAAATGTCCTGGATTTGGTCCAGGAACGTTCGCCTTGGTCTTCCCCTTCCAACTTTCGTATTAACTCTTGACTCATAAATCCTTTTTGTCAGTCTCCTTTCATCCATTCTCTCTACACGCCCAAACCTTCCTCAATTTTAGTTACTACATCTTCTTTTATACAACAACGTTCTCTTATCACACCATTTCTTACTCTGTCACTCAGTTTTAATCCACACATACTTCTCAACGCTCCTATCTCTACCGCATTTATTTTATTTTTGTGATTCTTCTGCCATACCTAATTTTCACTACCATACATAAGTGTTGGCACCAACACTCCTGCATGCACAGCTAGTTTAGCCCTTTGAGACACCATCTGGCTATTCATAAAGGCGCGCAGGGCACCATTTACCATATTCCCTGCATTCACTCTCCTTTCAATATCACTTTCACATGTTACATCTTTTGTAAATTTAGATCCCAAGATGTATACTTTATAATTCTCTCACCTCTTCCACTTGCTCCCCATCTATCAAAATATTGCTATTCATCATAGATTCATCTCTGTCAAAATGCAAAACTTTCGTTTTGTTTACATTGCTTTCCCTTTTCAAGCTTTATTCATAATATTTACCATCTCCTGTAGCACATTAGCGGAGGACGCAAGTATTACTTGATCATCAGCGTAAAGTAAACATTTGATGTGTAATTCATTCATTCTTAACCCATACATACTTTCTTTTAAATCTGACAAACAGCTATCCATGAATAGGTTCAACAGCCATGGTGACGCAACACATCCCTGTCGAAAACCTCTTTCGGAAGAAAACCATTCTGTGTACGCCCCGTTTATTCTGACACAAGCACTAAAACCCTCATAGAGAAATTTCAATGCTTGAATCAGATTACCTCGCAGCCCATACGTAGATAACGTTGACCACAGCTTATTCCTCACCACTCGATCATTTGTAAATCTACAAAAGCGCAATAAACTTTTTGGTGATTTTTCTGAATCTTTTATGTGACGTTTTTATGTATGGCACTGTAAAATTTTTCACATTAAAATCAGGTATCTTCTAATTGTAAGTTTGTACTTGAGTGAAGATTACTAATATAATATTTGGAGTGTCTAGCGGTTCTACTTGCGTATTTCCCGATCTCGTTAGTATATGGGGATAGACATTCTTATTGAGTGTCTACATCGATAAATGAATCATTTTGATATAGTTTTGGTAATCTGGTGATTATTAAATCCGTTATAGTTTTTCGATCGATATATATATCTAACACACACTTACAGAAGAATTGTGTACGTGGCGCCCAACGTACAAAGAGTCAAGTCAAAAATATTAATTTTGTAATACACAGTTTTAAAGATAAATGATATATTACTGTGCTAATGGTATAGCATTCTATATTATTAGCTATATGATTAAAAAAAATACGATGATCTAGGTTGGTAAAATCACCATCAAAATTAACAAAAAGGTCAAAATATCTAGATATAAGTAGATCGTTTATAAAGATAAAAAATTAGATTTAATTAATACGAAATATTGATAACTGTTATTGAAAATATTATAAAATTTTGGGTGATTTTCAACAACGGATAACTCGAAGAGAGATGCTCGTACAGATAATAAAAAATATCGTATTCTAGCTTTAGGTGTCTAGTTTAAGATAGATAGTTTTAGTAATGAAAGAAGAACAAACGAAAAAACATTTTTTTTCTTTCATGTGACCCTAAAACTCTCATTGATAATTTAATTTGCATATTAAATGGCTTCGTAAAAAAAATTGGCGCAGTGTAATTTTCGAAATTTTTATTGAATCTGCCAACAAAATTTTTCTGATAACTATAGACTATGAGCCCATGGAAAAAATTAACCAGCGAAACGAACCAACGTGAATAATGCTTAGAAGGTTGTTACTTTATCATAAAATAACTTTGAGCGCTATGTCCTCATTTCTGAGCGGTACATGATTATTTTTTTATCCTAATATTTTTATTTGTTACCATTTATAAAGTACGTCTATAAGGTACAATGCAATATTCAATAACATTACATATAGAGAAAAGTTGCCGGACATAAATTTATGATCTTACAGCAATTATTTACATTTCAGGATTTACTGAGTTATTACTGCTGTATGATCATTAATTTATAGACGACAACTTTTTTTTGATATAGTGTTATTAAACATTACCGTTGTACCGCTGAGAAATGACGACATAGCGCTCAAAGTTATTTTATGATATAGTAACATCGATATTCACGTTGGTTCATTTCACTGGTTATTTTTTCCATGGACTTGTAGTCTATACTAGTAGTACTAGGTATTTATAGATAAAATGTAATATTTGGTTTTTTTTTGCGAACATTACTCGTTAAGTAATCACTTGATAAAAATTACCTAAAAACTCTGGAATAATTTCAATATGTCTACATTTTTGTGTGCAGTGAACAAACATTTTATTTCATAATATTCAGAGACATGATAGTCACAACAATGGACGCGACCAACATGGTTGATCTCTGACTCTTTCCTATTGTTGTCATCACTTTTGTTTAGTATAAAGTTTGGCCTTTTGTACAAATATAAATTTTTATCAACCGTTAACAATGCTGTGAACTAGACTGAGGTATGAATACGTATTTAAATTTTTTACTGTTGCAAAATTTAAATACGGAGCAGCCTTAATATATTATAACGCATTGATTCTTTTTTATTGCTCACAGTTAAGCGCTTGACTGTGATCTCACCTGATGGTAAGTGATGATGCAGTCTAAGACAGAAGCGCGCTAATTTGGGTAAGAGGCGATATACCCCTTACGGTTTCTACACAGCAGCGTACCGGAACACAAATCTCTTAGTTTTGGCGGTACGTCTTTGCCGGTAGGGTGGTAACTAGCCACGGCCGAAGCCTCCCACAAGACCAAACTCAAGCAATTTAAAAAATACAATTTTCTAAATTCGCTCTACCGGGGATCGAACCCGGGGCCTCTGGTAGCAAGGCGAGTACTCACACCACTGCGCCAGCAAAGCCGTCAAGATAGAGATTGATAAAAAGATTTTTTCCAAATCCCCTAGGACTAAAGTTAAAAGCTAATACAAAATATACCAACTTCACAAAGACTACACTAACCAAATTTATGATCTTTGCAAATATAGATTGACAGCATAGTCGTCGTCGTCGTCGTCGTCGTCGTCGCTTCAACCGATGGACGTCCACTGCTGGACATAGGTCTCACGAAATGATGCCCACAAGACCCGATCTTGTGCCGCCTGGCTCCAGCGGCTACCGGCGATCCTCCTTATATCGTCGGTCCACCTTGTGGGGGGTCTTCCTACACTGCGTCGTCCAGTGCGGGGTCGCCATTCCAGCACTTTCCGACCCCAACGTCCATCGGTTCGTCGGACTATGTGCCCCGCCCATTGCCACTTCAGGTTCGCGATTCGTAGGGCTATGTCGGTGACTTTGGTTCTGCTACGGATCTCCTCATTTCTGATTTGATCGCGTAGAGAAACTCCGAGCATAGCCCTCTCCATCGCACGCTGAGTGACTCTGAGCTTTCGAATAAGGCCCATAGTCAGCGACCACGTTTCCGATCCGTAGGTAAGCACTGGCAACACGCACTGTTCGAAGACTTTAGTCTTCAGGCACTGAGGGATATTGGACGAAAAACTTCTCTTCTTCTTCTTCCGGAATTTCTTCCGAAACTTGCCGAACGCTGTCCAACGACAGTATAGTGAGCCCTGTTTTTTGCATTTTTTTCGTACATCCTATCAGATATCCCATTTTAATACAACAATTCAATAGTAATTCATATCTCAACAGGTTCAGGCAAGAGGGTATATTCGTAGACAGTGTTGTTAGATGCTACGTATCAACTTTTAAAGTGAAACTTCTTTAGGCGTATGAGGGTAATTTATTTACGGATGAAACGCGTGATGAGCAGCGTTTTCTATACTAATTCGTTTGAAGGTTAGGTAGTTTTAATATTTAACAAATAATATGTGGCATTTCAATTTGCCACTCGTCATTTAATAATTTAATATACTAATATTCATAAAATATGAAATTTTAAATTCAAAGACAAATTTCTTTAATAATTTCTAACATTGACAAAAACACGTGGCATTTTTATTTACAATTCGTCATTTGAGATTACAATATATTATTTGTATAAATTTTTGACTCTTTTAATATTTTAATGACAATTAAATCCCTAACATATCTTCCCTTTTCCCCCTTTTTCCCTCTAAGTATCGGAAATCTAGTTTAAGATTTGTATAAATATTAACAACACTTAAAAATTAGTTTGCAAAAAAAGTTTTACTTCTTACATGTGTACTTTGTACTTGTAAATGTAGTCCACCCTAATCTCTATATAACACGTGATTGATTACTAATCATTTCTAAACTAAAGAGTAGTTTCGTATATTATACCTAATATTGAATATAAATATAACACTTATTTTGGAATTTTCGGAGTCTAAGACGCATCGGACGATTTGATGCGCTTCAATTTTGTAATATGATTTTTTATTAATGTTATTAGTATCAATTTCACAAGAGTATCATATATTTCTGAATATATTTTTTTAATGCTACTTCCACTACCCTAAGAAGCACTTAAAATTGAAGACCATTTTACATAGAAAGTGCGTCTTATAGTGCTATAAAATCATGAATTGATTTATTGTTTGTTTACTATACTGATGGTTTTTTATTATACCAGGTTAGCTGGCAGATAAAGGTTCAAGACTCTTAGACAACGTCGCTTTCGAAGACTGCTAAAGCTTAAAAAATGTATGCGAATGACATTTTGTATCGAAACATATCGAAAAATGAAACTTCATTATCTACTATAAATAAATTGCAGCTTTTTATAATTTTTGTAGTCTAAAATATCAATATATTGATTTTGCAAATATAATAATAAAGATTAATATGTAGTTGATCTTATTTACATTTTTAGATACGTAGAGACGACAAGAATTTCATATTGTGTTGAATGCAAAGTCTAATTTTATGGACGGTTTCTTAAATCCCATTTATATGTATGGTCAATATTTTGAGGTCGGTTTTGGTAAACTTTATTTTAGCACAACGAATCTAGTTTTGATTCGAGTCACGTAGGTAACTTGCTTCCAATGTCGTGTTCTTCCAAGCGGATTTCCTTAGTTGGAGTTTGAAAAAGTTTCCAGTTACGTACCAAGGACGTTCTCCTCAGCCACAACGAATGCTTTGGGCTTTTTAAATAAGATTAACTGGTCAGGCAACTGTTAATCATGCAATGAATTTACAACACTGTCGTGGTAAAATTGTCTTATTTGCCCAGGGGCTCGTACAACTACAGATTATGTCCTTTTTTATCGATTAGGATCTCGGGAAAAATTCAAAGAAATATCAATTCTCACAGTACCGTCGCAATATATATTGAACAACATTTTATATATCCTTGATAATATTATATTTATACAGCAAAAGGAGCGAAACACGATTTTAATACAAGAAATAAAAAGAAACACGTAATCCCATATTTTAGAGTGAAGAAAGTTCTGAAATCATTTGTTGGGTTGAGCATACACATTTTTATATAGATACCGGAATCATTTCTGGTTTTGCCTTCAGATAGTTTTAAGAACTATGTTATAAACGCCCTATTACAAAAAGCATATTATAATATTGAAGATTATTTAAGTGACAAGGAAGTTTGGACTTGATTCTGGTTGCACATGAAATAAACACAATATAACGTACAAAAACTATGTTTAAAAAAGTAACCTTTGAGTTTCTTGCAGGTTCCTTCGCAGCAGAATCTACTTCTCGAACCGGTAAATATTACCAACGGACAGACTACTGAAGATTCAAAAGTGCTTTTTGAGCCTGCTTGAGTAAAAATCAATTTGATTTAATTTGATTTGATAAGAAGTGACTTCACTCACTTGCTAGTGAAACCAGAATACGCACTAAAAGCTAGTGAAGCCTTCATTATCTTTTAATGGTATCACCAGAATCCTGCTTTGATTCATTTTAAATAGGTTTAGGATGCTTTTAGAAGCCAAAGAGTATGTTCGCTGTCTGAAAGTCGCATAACTATTTTCTAAGATACAGAAAATACACCTATGACATAATCACTTTCTCACTTTTTGGAATTTCCAAATTAATGCCAAAATTAGCTTTGTAGTTTCACTCAATCGTTTTGACAGGAATATCTTTAAAATAATTCAAAAAACGCTTAATTTACTGAAGCATACCCACTATAGTTTCTACACAACATCGTAGCAAAATACAAACACTTTTCTTGACGGTAAGTCCTTTCTTGGTAGGGTGGTAAGTTGCCGTGGCCGAAGACTCCCACCACAACTTTTTAAATTGCTGACAGGTTAAAGTTACTGTGATGATAAATGATGATACATTCTAGGATAGTAGTGCGTTAATCTGGTAAGAGACAATTTACTTCTTATGAATTCTAGACCTTTTTTTAACGCTGGGAAATGCTTTTACGCACTGAGTAGCGACTCACTGGCTGTACCAGCATACTTACTAAAACCCAGCGGCACCCTCGTCAACCTTTGATGACATTTTTAGTGGTCAGCTTGCACATTCTCTTTGACAAGCCAGGTTGCGGCCGGCAAAGTAGATCACGGGTTCAAAGTGGAGTTAAAAGACGTTCGTAACGACACCTCCTTCCTCTCAGCCTCATCCTTCGGAGAAGAGCATCTGGTGCTCTTTCTCTCTCTCTCCATAGCCTCCATCAACGAGATGATAGCCTCGCACAAGGAGGCAACTGCACTCCAGGCCTCACTGCCAAGCATTGCGTCTATTATACTTGACAGTGAGAGATCCCCGCCGATCAACGCCACTAAAACATGCAGCTGCGCATGCAGAGCCCAAGCTGGACATTCTGCCAATGAGTGGGCTATCAACAGCTGCATCACACTGATGGCAAATAGGTGACTCCTCCCGCCGTTCATTCTGATGCAGGTATTTCCCGAAACAATCATATCCCGTCAATGCTACAAGTCTGAAGGAACGGGTTTCTAGACCCGAAGAAATTTAGTACAAAACATTTTCCCAAATGATTAGAATTTTAACGCCAAAAAGGACGTTAAAATTCTCTCCATTTGTCACACTTTAAATGTGTATTGCAGGAATGGAACTCATTGGCATTATATCGTGATATATTCTTCACAATATATTATGTATGCGAGAGCCATTTTATTCATAAATCAGTGACGTATTCAATGCGCAAACAAATCGAGAAATATTACGCTGAATAGAGAGATATCGAAGTATTAGAAAACACGCGACAAAATATTCATGAAAAATATTTATAGTAATGGATCTTAAACTATACGTATTATATTACAGATTGTTCTTATGCAGATAAGTCAGTAGATGTTCACATGGTCCATCTAATGTACTTGCTTGTTTTGAATCATCTAGACATCCTGTGAGCAATTGTTGGTTATGTGTAGCCTGTTAACTCATAATTAAGCAGCGTGGTGGGTCTAAGTTCCAAATTGCATCTTTCTTTGCGTGAGTTATTCTTATTAGATAGATGCACAGTTCTGACTGCCTCATTGGTCTAGTGGTTAGCATGTTCGACTACAGACACGAGGTCCTGGGTTCGAGTCCCGGGTCGGGCCAATTCGAAATCGATATTGAGTTTTCTATTAAGATTTTCTCAATATTTGCCCGAAGTTGGGAAGTTGGCGGTGTGATCCACCCCCGTGCCTCGTAGAGCACGTTAAGCCGTCGGTCCTGCGCATGATCTCCCTCCGGTAGTGTCGGATTCCCGTCATATCGGACTATGAGAGTGAAAGAATAGAGAGTGCACTTGTGTACTATGCCTTCCAATCCGCAGAGGAGCAGCGTGGTGGGTCTATGCTCTAAAAACCCTCGCTCCTCGGAGTGAGGAGGCCTGTGCCCAGCAGTGGGACGTTAAAGGGCTGCTACTTACTTACTTACAGTTCTGACACGTTAATAGGCGGTTATTTACTTAATAAGTATAACAATATATAAAATTTTTACTTTTATATACCGTTGTTTTGTTTGTGTATGAAAAAAGATTTATTTTTTATTTTTTGACCAAAATTTTGTTCTGGACTGGTTCTGAAAGTGCAGAATACAACTGCACTGGCAGATATATTATATAGTGCTATTTATTTTTCGTAAAATGCTTCGTCGATCTCCTTTTGAGAGTCTATTTGTCAAAACGATCTTTAACTATGAGACATGTAGTGTAATTTTAAATGGTTCTAAATATGAAATATTGAATATAATTTAAATTATTTTTGATTACTAGTTCTAAGTGAAAGTTCTTCTCAAACGAAGTTGCGGATGTAAATAAATTTGCGTTTGCCTAGTGCTCGTATAACTTAAGAACGACTTGACTGGTTCAAGTTAGACTTTGGAAATGACGCATTTAGATGTAAATTTAAGAATAAACAAAGTTTAATAAAAATCTGAGCCCATTTTATGCCAACTTTTACAAAGAGAATTTGGTTGTTGTTCAATCACTGTACTATATATATTTGTATATATATAACTTAGAAATTATCAGGACAGTTGGCAAGTATCTTTAACATAACCTTGATAACGAAAAAATCGGCTTATCCACTAAAGAAGTATATTGAGATGAGTATGACGCTAGTTTCAGAGCTTTACTGACGACTAATAACGACAAAATGTGCAGTCGGATACTGAAATTCTTTTGTTAATCGTCGTGGAAATGACTCCATAGAATGTTTTGTTGTACAGGGCAAAGTTGAAGCACAAGGCCACGAGGGAGATCCCCAGTGAGATGGATGGATTAAGTAAAAGCTGTGGTGAGCGCTTCCTTATACAAATGTGCCTGATTAATGACCAGCAGGTAAAGGAAGTGTAAAGTCGAGCGTCGGGCACTAACTACTGCCCAAAACGCTGAAACTTGATCACCACCTCTCTGACTAGAGTGAAGCGACTAAGGAAGAACTATTTAGCTTTCTCTTTACAAATTCTTATTTATTACATTTTGTACACCATAATAAAAAACACACATATAGCTAACATAAGAAGGCAAAGTACAAAACGCGGTGTTCGCTTGATAGCAATCTCTACCAGACAAGCTGTGGTATAGGAATAGTTGTAACAGAGAAAGGTGGGCAGTGTATTCAGATAAACCTACAAAGTAATACACAGTGACTAGACACGAATAATTGTAATAATATAGATATGAGCTAATATACTAATAAAAACAGTACATATAATAAACAAAATATAAATAAATAAAAATATATAGATAAAATAAATATGTAGTCGTCTAAGGCTGCTGCAGGTAAAAAGTTTTTAGGTCGTGATTGTCTTTGCTTAATGGCAGCGAGTTCCAAGTTATAGTTTGTTCCTGAAAAGATTGCTGAAAATAATTAGTTTTACGGAATAGACTCTGAAACACAAATATTTCTTTAGTATACGGAGGCGATTTAGGGTCAAATATAAATAGCACACAGTACAGAAGAGAAAGGATATCTCGGCGACGGCATATAGGAAGCCACTTGACACTTAAAATTGCTGTTTAACGGCGCGGGACCTCTAGCTGTTCTGTCAACGATAACATTGGAACCTTATAGTACCCCCGCTTCCCATGGATCATATGTAGTGACCGTCTATCTCTAGAATGGCGGCAGTTTTTAATTTCAAATCAAAAAATTAAGTGTGCTATCTTTCTGTCTATTAATATCTCTATATCAATCAATCTCGTGTAGGTTTCAAGTTCTTGTGGCGAATGAATGAGGTTAATGATATAAAATAATCTTCCCGTTATAGCTTTTTTTGATGTTTTTCGTTTTAGACGTTTTTTTTTTGCTCCGGGAAATACCTTTACGCATCCCGACGAACACAGGTTACAGAATACACACTAAAACCCAGCGGATCTCTCCTCGTCCATGAGTGGAATCACAAGAGGTTCCTAGCTGCATTCCACTCTTGTGACGCGGATGTCACCGACTATGAGGACCTACCACTTAATAGGGTGAAGCATGAAGTGCATATGTGCGACTTCTGCCACCAAGCTTCCTTCGACGTCGAGGGACGGCTTCAACCTCTTGCTACCTTAGCCTCTCATTTGCTTCTTTCAGCGGAATCAGGGTCTCGGATAAGAAGATAACCGCCCTCCGCCCAATTTCCCTAGCGAGCATTATCCCAATTATGAACTCCAGTGAAAGACCTCCTCTAACCAGCGACAACAAGATACGACGATGGGGTGCCCATGCTGGACACTCCACCAGGGTATGGTCCGCCATATCTACAGGAGCACCACACTCATGACAAGCGAGCGTTTCCTCACGGCCATCGACCTGGTACAAGTACTTGCTGAGGCAACAATGGCAGGCAAGCTCCTGCACCAGACGATAGTAAAGAGTTTCGTGCGTAAAGGTGAGGTTGGATTGCCTCCACCGTGACTATACCCTTCTTATAGGGATTATAGGGCTTCTACAAGGGATAGGCGACTTCAAAGACTTCCGCCCGCCGCTCCAAAGGGGAGTTGCGTAATGGCTGGATAATTCCAATGTCTACAACTTAATATTTGTGTGTTTTATATAAAAACAAAATGTATAACTCCCGTAATTACCATTTTTGGCCACCACATCCATATTTTGTAGCTAAACAAGTTTACATCGTAGGTTTGTTAAATATTTTGCGGATTGCTGCGTTTAACCTGTCTTGCGTCAATTTATTGTCAAGTTATAAAATCTTCGCTATTTTTTTTTCTTTTAATAGATATGAATCAAATTAGAACTTCTACTATAGTAGGTTCTAACGGCGTTGTTACTTAGTGCAGAAAATTTATTAGTTACAATTGGGTCAACTAGATGGCACTTAACAAATTTACATCGCGCTATTGTTAGTCGTTCAATGAATTATAAGTAGACTACAAACTGTAACATTAGATACACATACACACGTATGATTAATTACTAGCTGTTCCGGCGGTTTTACACCGCCAATTTTTGAATGTCTTTTTCCATGAGACTTATTAACGCATATAAAACAATAGTTAGTATCCTCCTCTATAAATGGACTTGTGTTATGCCCAAAGTTCTGTTACCAGTTTTATTAGTCCTAAAATGATTGCTAAGAGTCAGAGACGTCATGATGACGTAATATGTATTCCAAAACTTATGTATTTACAGTAATTTATCCTAAAAGTCCTGTCACCACAAATATGCACTAGAATTATACGGACTTCTAAACAACGTCCCATAGGACTAAGAGAGTGGATTTGTATAACCCTGCCAACCCGCAGTGGAGCAGCGTGGTGGATTTATGCTCTAAAAACCCTCTCCCCTACGATTGAGGAGGCCAATGCTCAGCAGTGGGCCGCTATTAGGCTACTTATATTTTTCCTTCTTTCTAAAAGCCCCGTGATCGGTCCCTGTGCAGAAACCACTATGTATTGTTATAGTTTGAAGTTGCACCTTTAGTTAGAAGGGAACCCCTCTTGAATAGACCTTTATATCCAAAACTGAGTTGATTATATTCCGGCAAATTGGTAAATATATAAATGTCTGTAGTAATTTGACGTTCTAGGTGAGGCTGACTACTAGCTTTGAGGAAACGAATTGAGGAAATTGTATTTTGCCTGGCTAGTGGGAGGCTTCGGCCGTGGCGAGTTCAAGCCAAACAATGAGATTCGATTCCGGTACGATGCTGTATAGAAACCACAAGAGCCTCTTACCAGATTAGCGTACTTCCATCTAAGACTGTATCATCACTTACCATCAGATGTGATCACAGTCAAGCTCTAACATGTTAACAATTAAAAAACCATGAATGTTGGCGCTGTAAGATGAAATACAGTTGCAACTAGTTCGGCTATAGGTAATATGAGATCACATAGAGAAGTGATATTGTAAATAGGCTAAGTTACTTCAAAATTCAAGTTTGTAACAACATATCTTTATAATACTTATCCCCGTAAGAGCGTTTGTCAACGCACCCGACCCACCAAACCTGTCTACCAGCTTTTAGAGCAGAGTGACAATGTTAACACGTCTTTAAAATGTTTTTTTGATTACAATTTTAATGGTCTCACTGGTGCAATAGCAGGAATATTCGATTAAATGCCAAAAGTCATGAATTCATGACTGGGTAAGTTAAACTTCAAGCACGTCTTAAGTTTTCCGTAAATAATAAGATTAGAAAACGAGGAACTAGCTTGGGTGGAGTAACAAAAGGCATAGTTACAAATAGTTTAACCGGAAAAGTTGCTAAAAGTTTGGTTTTTTATGTTAGACACAAAAGAATCTTAAAGGAATTAAAATGATCAGACTATTTATGATAACATCGACAATATTAATATTCGTATGAGACCAATACAATGCTCCATTTACAGATGTATAAAGGATTAGTAAACGAATATATCTTTCAGGATCAAATCCTGAGTATATTATTGGTGTTAAATTTGGTCAAGAAATTCTTAATATATTGACACATTTGGGAACTTTGTTTGAATTTGTTAACACATTCTTAAGTGATATTATTACTATTAAGAAAGACAGATGTAAAACATCACAATAAGGTTAAGAAGATCAGTTAGAAGTTAGCTTCATTGATAAAAACTATAAAATCTAACCCCTCAATCTCGTCAACCATGTCTACTGCGAAGTAAAGTTTCACGCCTTACCTCTTAAATTTTAGCCATTAGATTTAAAAGCCTTTATTAATGCATCTAACATAAACCCGCTATCCTGAACCAGATTGTGCTTTTTTGGACCGACTTTCAACGAACGACGATTATTTTGGCTCAATTGTTAATCCTTAGTGGTAATCTTTAATCGAGTTTTTAAACGAGGCTTCAAATATTCAAATATTATTGAACAATTGTCACGTGTTTGAATAAACGTTAAGAATGAGGTTATTTTGAATAGAAAAGTATATATGAGAAAAAAGAGGAATGCAGTTGTTTTGTTTTGGGAATAATGTACATTTAGGTAAACACCCCCCAATTCCACGCTTGTCACATTCCTACAACGCTTACATAAAGCAGGACAAACAACAGGACATATTTTACGATAGTTTGGTTGCATACAGGCACAAAATTATTGACATATGTTCAAATGAAATTTAATTGACATTTTCTAAACGTATCTTTATAATTATTATTGTTTATTGTATAGCTTTTGGATTTTATTCAAATATTGCATTCAGTTAAAAAAAATTATGCATGCTGTGATAACTTTTACTAAAATGTACATTGACCCCGACTCTGTTTAAGTAATTTTTATTTCTGGTTATGTATAAATTTGATATTTGTTAGTTATCCTAAATAAATAAATATGTCATCTAGACAAATAAACAGAACTGGAGCATATGTAATTTAAGTTAATAAAGTAGTTATATCAACAGTATATAATTATCAAGTCTTTGTCTGTCTCACTGTTTTTTGACTTTCACTGGCTCTCAGGTAACTTTTATTTTATACAAAAATCCAGAATTAATCAGGGAACCGCTAGTAGAGTAATATTAATTAAAAGTTAAGTATTTATTTAAATGTGAATAGGGTATTAAAGAGTCATTGTAATAAGCCTCTTTTACTTGACAAATCAATATTAGGCTGGTCTTCATTTATCATAATTAACCCCATAAAGTTAACAAAACATAGATATGCTTTATTGAGCAACACATAATCGAGAAATACACAACGATAATACGAAAAATAATGTGAAATACAACTAATTGTTTCAACATAAAGTCATGCAATATTAATAACTTCTTATTAGCATCGATCTTATAAGGAGAGTACAATAAATTTAATCATACACTCGTATCAAAACTTTAGGAGAATTACTACAGTATTATCTCAAAAATATAAACATAAAAATATACACTTAAGTCGGAGTGCATCACGAATTGTAGTGGTACTGTAATCTTAGATGATATTATAATACTGAAACGAAAGAAATGCAATATGGTCTCTTTTATGAAAGAATATAAAACCACAGCGACGAGTGTATGAAATAAGGTCAAAGCTGGCTTTTAACAAATTGAACGCAAGCCCCGCAATTTCTCCGCAGCAGTGTGTCTATATTGTCCTGTTCGAGAATTTTCCCAAGAACTAAAAAGGAAATATTTTTCTATGGCTGGTATTGTTGCGTGAACAAGAACTATTATTTCATACAGATGCAGCTGGCTTCATTTCGTCCATTGTTTTTTCTTGGTAATGAGTGATTACGTTTTTTAACACATTTTTCTCCTCATTAAATAAGTAGAAGACAGTGCTGTTTTAGATGTTAGACAGTTTATTTTTTTATCATTCAAAACTTGATGAAATTGAAATGATTAAAGAAAAGTTGAAATCCTCATTTCTCAAACGACAGTTAATTTACTTCTGCCACTGATAAAAACAGACAGACAGACAGAGGCCTATTAACGTCCCACGACAGGGCACAGGTTTTATCACGCATAGTGGGCTGCGTATCCCACTGCACAGTGGTGGGCTACACAAATTTCATGACTCGTGTGAGGTGCCGGTTCCCTCTCGATATTTTCCTTCAAAAAGCATAATGATGTAAGAGCGTCATTTTTAAAATAATACATTATACTTTCTTTACATATCTTGGTTACATGGTTTTTCATTTCTACTACAAAATATTTATTACCATAATAATTGACATAAAAAACTATTTGTAAAAACTGATTGTATTAATCGACATTGATTACAAATCGATAAGATTTTTAAGCATTGTCTTTGTTATTGCAATGTATTTGTTAAAAAACTCTTATAAATAATGACCTTTTTATATCTACAAATCAAGTACTCTTACATTTTGAACAACAGTTAGTCCCTCACGTTTTTTAAAAAGAACTTAGATAGATAGATCTCTTCTAGACCGTCAAAGAAAGGAGAGAGAAGGTAGGCGGTGTTTATAAGTTAAAAGACAAACATATATTACTTAAAATATATAACGTACTTGTCTGCCTAAGATTTGAACTCTTATTAATCCACTGGACCACCACGACATGGCACAGGTCATACATTTATGAAAATAATCTTGAATAGAAGACAGTGGACACGCTTCGAATGCTTGTCATTGAGTATTAGTGGCTTGTGAAATGGAGGCAGGCTGGCTAGTTGGTGCTAAGAGTAGAATTCATACGGTATAAGTAATATTATTTAGAAGAAATTATAGTTTACTAAAGTTTCTGTCAGGAGAGGAAATATTTATAATGTTGCAAAGTAGCGATTTTAGTTTTGTAAATAATAACGCGAATAATTTGTTTTGTGTTACCAGTGATTGGGTGTTAGGGGCTTATACAATGAAGGCAGGGTGGCTAAATGATTCGCTATGGGAAGCTTCTGATGAATTTTTGGGAGTATTTTACACTTAGGAAATGTATGAGATTTGTCGTAATTGAGGTTTAGATAAAATGATGTATAGTAATCGAAAAGTTGTTTTTATAAAAAATATTATTCGCTCTTCGATAGCAGATTTTGTATTATATTATTTTGGACTAATTGTTGTAATATTATCATTTCAATTGACAATACTTGCTGAAGTACTCAAACAAGCGCAATAAGGAAAATTTGGACGATGCAAATAGTACCCTGTCATTAAACACACATTGGTTTTCAGTTAATAATTTAATATTAAACTCGATAAAGACTAAATATGTTGAATTCATATTGCCAGATGCAACAGAAATTTTTACAAATATTCAAATTAATGATAGTCCTTTAAAGAAAGTTACGCCTACAGTATTCTTAGGAATAACCTTAGACTCTGGGCTTTACTGGGGTGCCCACGACTGGCCCAAGACTGGCCAGGAAACTAAGTTCAGCTGTATTTGCTGTTAGAAAAGTTGGACAATACAATGATGTTTAAACTGCCAAAATGGTGTATTTCGCTTATTTTCATAGCATCACGTCTTACGGTATACTGTAATGAGGTAAGGCAGCCGACATTGAAACTATTTATTTTACAAAAAAAAAGCAATACGTGCCATATATCAATTAGGATCTCGTGCTTCTGTAAGAGATAAATTCAAAGAAATTTCATTTCTTACAGTACCGTAGCAATATATATTGAATAATAATATATAATATATCAGTTACTATACTCACTTTTACAGCAAAAATACACAATTTAAAACAAAAAACAAAAATAAACTTGTTGTCCCATATTTTAGAGTGAAGGTTCAGAAATCGTTTCTCGGATTAAGAGAGACTTACTGCTAACTCTATTATACTCGTATATAATATTTATGTGCGTGTGTATGGCTGTACTCTCCTTAAAAACTAAACCAATTTTGTGGGAAGTATTTGTGTGTCTTCGAGTGGATTTTTATGATTCTTTTCGAATTTTGTTGGATTTATTCCATTTTAGGGCATAGCACAGCTTTCATTTTACATTTAAAATCAATTCTTTGACATTTTAATTGTACGCGGACGAAGTTGTGCAGGTCAGCTTGTATAAGTTATAAATCTTACGAATAACAATAAAGATCTACATTGTTAAAAGCATCTCGCAAACTTGTGCTAGTATGAATTCCATTATCAGATACGGTATAATAGATGTCTGCTGGGGTAAAAATGAAAAATTCAATAAACGCTTTGTACAATGTAGCTCTTAAAGATTGATGATAGAGCAACACTCAACTATTAAAGCTGCTGTCGGATAGACAAATGAATCGTCCGCTCTCGCCGAGAGATCATAGCATCACTTCACTTTGTGAATTTGTATACTATGTTTGTAAAGGATTTACGTGTACTATGTATAGTGTTTATTTTTTCATAGAAATATAAAGCAACGTCCGTCTTGTAAGCTGATATTCATTGTTTTGTGAATACCTGTTCCAAATTCTACTATTAGTTTAATTTCCCTATGTATAAAAGGTAAAAAAGTTAAGTACAAGTTTTCTTACTCATAGTAGAAAGGGTTTTTAGAGCATAGACCAGGCATCTCCACTGCGGGTTAGCTTGCTCTCTATTTATATTTTGGTCAAATTTGATGTCTGCGTTGCAGTTTGCAGAGTTCCTGGGTTCGATACCCGGTAGGACGAATTTACGAAATTGAATTTTCTAATTTGTCTGAGTCTGGTCTGGTGGCAGGCTTCGGCCGTGGCTAGTTACCACCCTACCAGCAAAAGACGTACCGCCAAAACGGTACGATGCTGTATAGACCAGATTAGCGCGCTTCCATCTTAGACTGTACCATCACTTTTCATCAGGATGAGCATCAGGAGAGCACAGTCAACTGCTTAAAATCAGCCATAAAAAAGCCTTCGAGCTCTGCTAGTTACCACCCTGCCAGCTAAGATACACCGCCAAACAAAGAGATTTGTGTTCTGGTACGATGCTGTGTAGATACCATCTGATGTGGACGGTAGCAGCTAGCCTAGCGCGTCGCCAGCGGCGACTAATTCTGATCGGTCAACCGCCGGCGACCCTCCTCCCTCTCCTACCTCAGCACCCGCGATCGCCCTCGCTCCTGCTCGTTGCACCGCATGTGCCTGCCGAGTGGGAGAGTTGTATAAAATGTCTCAGGAAGACTGAAGCACAAACTGAAGATCCGAACCTGCAAGACCTGAACACCCGAACCCGCAAGATAGAAGCCCCTGAACCACATACAGTCCACTGAACTCGGAGGGATTCGTCTGAACATGAATCCCTCCCTCACACCATCTTAGATTGTATCATCACTTACCATCAGGCGAGATCACAGTCCAGCGCTAAACTGTCAGCAATAAAAAAAAATCAACCGTCAATCAAATAATATTCGTTCGTTCATTCTATAAACATTCGTATAGAATCGTTTTTGTTAATAATTAATAAAATACAAGTTAAAATACAATTTATTAAAGTCATAGTAGAGAACAGTTGACATTACTGTAGTTTTAAGAAGGAATTGTTTTTTTAGGTCCACTGTTTATTCTACGAAAGCTTTAAACTTTTCGCTAAATGTTACGGAAATATATATCACTAGCTGAGCCCGCGACTTCGTCTGCGTGGAATGTTTTTTGGTTAGCATATTCAAAAATTTGGCTATATACGTAGAAATACTTTAATGAGCTATTGGCTGTGTATTATTGCAATTAGCTTATAGCCCTTTTTCAGGCTCTAGATTATCGGTGTATAGTTTGTAAATGTAAAAATTTGAATTTTTTAAATTAACACCTCCGCTACAAGCTTTGTGGGTGGAATTTCGTAAAACCCGTTCTTAGCTGAACTCTATTCGGCAAAAGGAATATTCCTACCAAATTTCAAGTCTCTACGTATTATGGTTCCAAAGATATCGTGATGAGTTAATAGATGCCTGGATATTTCTTATATAAGAGACTAGCTGAACCCGCGACTTCGTCTGCGTGGAATGATTTTTTGGTAGCATTTGCTTTAATTTGGGCAATTTGTTTTATAAATAAGAAACATACCAGCACTGCCCTTTGAGAGTCGAATTTCCTAAAACTTACTTTTGATAGATTTCATTATGTCAAAAAAAATTTTCAGACCACATACCATAAAAGATATAGATTGTAAATGTGAAGTTTGAATTGTTTTTTTATGTGAAAATTTGAATTTTATTAATCACACCCCCGCAACCTCCCTTGCGGGTGGAATTTCGCAAAATCCGTTCTTAGCTGACCTCTACTCGGCAAAAGAAATGTTCCTACCAAATTTCAAGTCTACGCCTTATGGTTCCAGAGATATCGTGATGAGTCAATAGATACCTGGATATCTCTTATAGAAGAGATATATATATATATATATTTATATATATATATATATATATATATATATATATATATATATATATATATAAATTAGTTTAGTTAGTTAAATTGCCATCTATTGCAGACAAGAAAGTTAAATTGCCATCTATTGCATGCTTACATAAAAGATTTAAAGATTACATTGTACATACTGTGTTCAAGAACTTCGTAGACGGCTTAGGAATGACTTAATTTATTTTATTTCACTTGTTAAGTAGCAGCCCATTGTGCTGGGCACAGACCTTCTCACCCCGAGGAGCGAGGGTTTTTAGAACATAGACCCACCACGCTTCTCCACTGCGGATTGGCAAGTATTTTCACTTGTTACTAGATGTGTAAATTTATTGTACTTAATATTTATAGAGAAATCCAAAGTTTACGAGACTATGGTTAACCGTTGAAAAAAATGGCAAGTCAAAAAGAAATAGATATTAGTATATTTATAATTCAAATACTGCAGAATGGAAATTCAAATAGATGCTTAAAATTTTATATCTTCGATTTTACGGGTCCCGTAATCACCCCATACCAAATATATGTTTATGCTACGGAACTTCGTGCGATGTGAAGTTACTGCAAATTGAATCCATAAGATGCTGACAACAAAGGAAATAATGAACTTTACTTTTTAGCACCTTGAATAACTCGAAATCTGGCTTAATTTCTTTATTTAAATTCCCAGCAGAGTAAATTAGGGATAACATGAAAAATGGACATTGACCACAATCAATTTTGTATGTAAACATTTATAATATTTTACGCAGTTACATTTATATCCTGGATTTTTTCAATTTCTTGACAAATTAAAAACAATTGAGTCAATTCCTACTTAAAATTGTTTTACAAGTGTCACCTTCTATATTATTAACCTATATACTAGACATATAGCCTGCGCCATCTAAAAACTATTTATTTATTTTTAATTTATGCGAGCTTCAAAGACATAACTTAATATTTTGAAGTATTGTGATTTGATGAAAGTGAAAACTTCTTTAGTTGATGAAACGGAAACGATGAAACGAATATACTAATAGATTACCTCATACTATACACGGAATGTGTTGCAACGCCGCAATTGACACAACTCACTACACTAAATTTAGATAAATTAAGATTTTTTGCTGTCAGGTTAGCGCTTAACTGTAATTACACTTGATGGTAAGTATTGATACAACCTAAGATGAAGCGCCCTAACCTGTTAAGAGGCAATTTATCTGTTATGTTTTCTACAAAGCATTGTACTAGAACACAATTTTATTGCTTGCAGGTACATTTTTGCTGGGAGGTGGTAAGTAGCCTTCGGTGCAGCCAGCTCAGACCCAGACAAATAATAAAATGGTATTTCCTAAATGCGTCCTACCGGGGATTGCACCTCTGCTAGCGAAGCAAGTACTCGCACCACTGCGCCAGGGCGTTTGGTCTGGTGGGAGGCTTTGGCCGTGGCTAGTTACCGCCCTACCAGCAAAGACGTACCGGTAAAACAAAGAGATTTGTGTTCCGGTACGATGCTGTGTAGAAACTGTTAAGGGTATATCGCCTCTTACCCAGATTAGCGCGATTCTATCTTAGACTGTATCATCACTTATCATCAGGTGAGATCTCAGACAAACGCTAAACTGTCAGCAATAAAAAAAAGAGAAGCCGTCAAATGCAATTAAGATAAGTAGCAGCCCATTAACGTCCTACTGATGGGCACAGGCCTCCTCACTCATAGGAGAGAGGGTTATGAGAGTATAGACCCACCAGGATGCTCCATAGTACAAAAGTGCACTCTCTATTCATTCTCTCTCATAGTCCGATGTGACGGCAGTCCGACACAACCGGAGAGAGATCAGGCTCAACAACGACGGCTTAACATGCTCATCGAGACAGGGGGGTGGAGCACATTGCCAACTTCACAATTTCGGGAAAATATTGAGAAAATCTGATTAGAAAAATCAATCGCGATTTTTAAATCCGCCCCCCTGTGGGTCCTGGGTTTGAGCCTCGGCCTCGAACCCAGGACCTCGTGTCTGTATTCGAACAAGCTAACCAATAGACCAATGAGGCAGTCTGACCAATGAGGCAGTGTGAAACTACACAAGGGATGTATACTAAAGCGGTTTCCAAAGGATACCAATGCAATAATACGAAGATGTAGACTCGAACTCAGGTCCTGGGTTCGAGTCGACTGTGGCCGAACATACTAACCACTAGACCAATGAGGCCTCTAAATACAATTAACTATCATGTATTGTTCAATACTACATAAACACACATTACACTGTATTTTACTTAACATAATATTAGAGATAGAATATGTATTTTTTTTTACTTCCATTAACATGTTCACGGATTGCATGATATGGTCGGTTTTTTTTATTCAATAAAAGTATATTATAGAGAATTTAAGACATCTTTTGTTCAAATATAGCCAATAATATTCGTACGGTAAACTCAATGAAAATGTCAGAGATACCATAAAAATCTCAGAGACATTTAAAACATGAAAATCGGCAATGAAAGATAAAGTTGAAATATGTATCCCCATGCGCTATCTAGTCACGTAGAGAAAAATTATTCTCTGCAGGAACTATTTTACCTTGAAATCGTGATCAAATCTAACGTTCTATACTTTTGTATTATAGAAATATATTATTTCAACAACGCTCACGTTTACGGGTATAAAAGGGTAGCAAAAAAAATAGTCGTATTTGAATCAAAAACATTTTCCTACAGTCGGGAGACTTGTAGTTTTGGAGGTTACAGCGTCTGAAATACAAAAAATTATAATAAGACTGTCTCATTGGTTTAGTAGTCAACTTTTTCGGCTACAGTCATGAGGGTTTGAGATACGAGTCGGGCGAATTCAAAAATATGTAGATATTTAGTTTTCTGATAACATATTCCTAGTATTTGTCCGAATATTACTAGAAAATGAAGACTTTCTAATTTTAAAAACAAAAAGCACTACAAATTCGTTTCTACATATTAAATGGCATTAATTTTAAGACCAAGAAGAAGAGGTAACTTCCAGATTTTTGCCGTTGTTACGAAACATTTTAGGCCATATATCGGTAACAGCATTTCTCTATAACGATCCTCTTCAATTAAAGCACAATTGAAGAGGACTGTTATAGAGAAATGCCGTATAAGGAGCGGCCGCATAGTGAGGTGTATTATAAGAAACAACGGGAAAAAGTCATGCTTTGCAATTTTTTGTGAAAAAATATTCATAATTAGTTTTTTGGTATTACTTTAGCGTCACTACCATCATACGTTTCATAAAAAACTATCAAACTAATTATTATCGAACACGATTTTAGAGCGTAGTCCCAAGTTTGGTTAATTAGATAGAAATGATTGTAAATTAAATCTAGCTAAAATAACAGATTTGCGCTTGACTGTGGTCTCACTTGATGGTAAGTTATAGTACAGTCTAAGATGAAAGCGCGCTAATCTGTTAAGATACTTCTTATGGTTTCTACACAACATCGTACCGGAACACAAATCTCTTTCTTTGGCGATGCGGTTTAGCTGGTAGGGTGGTAACTAACTACACCCACCAGTCCAGGTTCAGACAAATAAGACAATAGAATTTTCCAAAATAGCATTGAACCCGGGGCCTCTGCTAGCAAAGCGAGTACTCGCACCACTGCGCCAACGAGGCTGTCAATCAATTTATTTTAAGTCAATTGCTTTGCGGTTTGATTTGATTTAAAATTTGTTGCCTTGCCATCTTTAGTTGGCATGCCATATACGTATTTATTTTTATTGGGATATCCTCATGAATACCCCCAATGCCACAGCGAGATGGCACTGCAGGTTATATCGGACTTTGATCGGCTAAAATCCGACGGTGCTCCTTCCTACATTCGTTGGCCGAAGCACGGGATCGGAATATATCCGCACTAGCATCAGCGATATGCCCACAGAGATCCTCTTTCTATATATTCCTTCTATTCGGGTGGCATGCCACCTGTCCTCCCTCGGAATCCCTCTGAGGAGCAATAGGTCCCATTGCTCAGAGGCTACCCCTAGGGGGGGCATCTCTCTCAGACGCTCCGTCTGCCTCCTTTTGCGACATCTCGTCCTCGCAAAAGGAGACTATTGCATCTTAGCTGGCTTCTCTGGCCACAGCAGGCAAAGAAAGGTTGTCCACGGAGAAACAAATGTATATATTACCCCTTGTATATACATTTTAAGGATTACCAAGTACACTATGTTTGCGTAAATTTACAAGGTACTATAAGCGTTGAGTTGGATGAGCAAACTGATTTTTTTATTGTTGCTTTGTAGCATGCTCTGTTAACTGCTAAAGCAATGCCTTTAGGCCGCTTAGCTGCAACGCTCGCAAACTAAACTGGCGCTTTGATCCGCTAAAATAAAAGAGTTTTTAAATTGCTCGTAAATCGGCTTGTTATGAAGTCTTTGGTGATGTTCAAAAGCCCGTGAAATTGGCATGATGGAGAGTTGTAATTACATTAGAGAATGTAAACTTTACAAATGAAAACAGTTCACTTAAATACAGCGAGGTCTATCGACTGTCCCATTTCGAAGAAATGTTATTTAAAGTAATTATAACGCAATCTTTATAACAAAATCAAATAGCCCAAGATAATTTCATGTAAATAAAACGTAACACTGCTTAATTTATTGCCATATATAATTCTGTTACAAAACCTATTTCCTCCTGAACAGGAAAACAATGTTTTTTATATTATTTAGACAAACTTATTTACTTTTACATATAATAGTTTTGTTTAGTTGAAACACTAATTACGTCGAACTAACAAATAAAATTACTTTCTATTGTTTTTATAAAAAACAAGACCTTTAAAGAGCAAAACTTACCTTAGATTTAAGTTCTTTCGATTACAATATAATCCATTTATATTATACACAAGTTGAACCCGCGACTTCGTTGACTGCGTTGAATGTTTTTTTCATTGGGTAGTATTTTCATTAATTTAGGGAAATTGCTTTACAAATAAAAAACATAGTTACTTAGAGTTATTTGCTGTGTATTACTGCAAAGAGCTTATAGTCCTTTTTCAGGATCTAGATTATCGCTGTACCAAATTTCAATCAATTTCGTAAAATCCGTTCTTAGCTGACCTCTACGCCTTATATGATGAGTCAATAGTTAACACTCCCACAATGCCCCATGCGAGTGGAATTTCGTAAAATCCGTTCTTAGCTGACCTCTACTCGGCAAAAGGATTAATCCTACCAAATTTCAAATCTTTAAGCCTTTTGTGATGAGTCACTATATAACACCTCCCCAACCTCCCTTGCGGGTGGAATTTCATAAAATCCATCTTAGCTGACCACTACTCGGCAAAAGGAACATTCCTACCAAATTTCAAGTCTTTATGCCTTATGTGATGAGTCAATGATTAACATCCTCGCAACCCCCCTTGCGAGTGGAATTTCATACAATCCGTTCTTAGCTGACCTCTACTCGGCAAAAGGAATATTCCTACCAAATTTCAAGTCTTTACGCCTTATGTGATTAGTCAATAATTAACTACACCGCAATCCCCTTTGCGGGTGGAATTTAATAAAATCCGTTCTTAGCTGATCTTTACTCGTCAAAAGGAATAATCCTACCAAAGTTATAGTTATAGTTCCAGAGACATCGTGATGGGTCAGTCAATTTAATTGATGTATTACTACAAAAGACAAGAAAATAGGTTTTACCGTAAGTAAAAAAAGAAAATTAAAAGTGCGTGCCTACAAAGTACACGTGTAAGAAGTCGAACTTCTTTGGCAAACTAATTTTTAAACCTTGTTTATATTTATAAAATACTTTCAATTTCCGAAAATCATTGTAAACTAATTATTACTATACAAATTTATATTTAGTTAATATAATTTATTAAAATTTCAAATGACGAATTGGAAATAAAAATGTTACGTGTTTTTTGTTAATATTAGAAATTATTAATTTTAAAAATTCATTTTGTAGTTTAAGTTTTTGTATTTTCTGTATGAATAATATAAATTTGTGTAAAAAAGTGTAAAATAAATAAAATAAAATAAATGTATTTCTAATATTGACAAGTTTTCAAAAAGAGAATTTATGACATATATTTATTTTGTATTTTATGAAAAAAAGTATTTTAAATTATAAAATGACGAATGGCAGTTTAAAATGCCACATGTTATTTGTAAATATGACCCAACCTTTAATCGAATTAGCATAAAAAAGCTGCGCATCTTCGTGACGCTAATCATGCGTTTCATCCGTAAAGATCTTATCCTCATGCGTCTAAAGAAGTTTCACTTCAAAACTTCAATAAAAATTAATACTTTTATTGACGTGTGCAACAATAGATCGAATTAGAGAATATTAACTAACTTGAATGTAGTTCTATAAAACACTTAACGATATAAACTTTAATACTTACAAGGGTACCTGACGAATAACTGGTCTTAATCCAAAAAATAATTAAATTAGGAAACTGAATCAGCCAAGTTAGTTGCTCGAAGGCTCAAGTTTTAAAGTTAACAAGGCGTACGTCCTTTCAAGTGAAACTTGAAAAGCAATATCAGTTTCTTTACAAATTCACAGACGAGCTAGTTATTGCATTCGCGAGCGTAAATGCTTGAATATAAGTTTCTTATTAAATTTTAGTATTAGTAAGTTGTAAAACCGCCGTTGTTCATTTTGTATCACGGCAAAGTTGAGCGATTTCTGTAAAGATGTAGGATATTACTCTTGGGTCTATAGTTCTTTCTTGAGTGTATTCCTCTTTTACACATAACTTTAAGTAAATTTTCTGTTTCTGTATAAGTTAAATGTTAACAACCGTTACTGTTTAATAATTGGGAGAGGAAAAATTTATAACAAACGGATTATTTTGCTATATAAATACACTTTTCTCTGGTGTGGTCTGGACTGGAGGAGTATTAAATATTCCTTAAATAGATACAACGTATAGTAAATAAAGAATAAAACGTATAGTTTGATAAATAAAAAAAAATGTCCTGAGGTGAATTGAACCCAAGTTTAGGAGATTAGCAGAAACAAACAGATGTATAAAGTTCTGAAAATTGATCTTTTAGTGTAATTATACCAGATATGTATAATTAGTGAATATGCTATAATCACCACGTTTGGCAGGCATGTTGGTGATCGCAGTACTGACCCTCTCGCACCGATAACGCAGCTGCCCGTTGTCGGTCTATGGCATTTAGGCCAGCGGAGAATGGATATACCACCCTTTATCGATGAGATGTTATAAATAGGTAACGTTGGTATTTCAAGTAAGAGGAGTTAGTGCCTCAGAGGGGATAGTGTAGAGCGGTAGTAACAGCTCGAGGAACCCGGGGTCGATTTGCGTGTTGCCAGTGATGACCTATGGCTCCGAAACGAGGTCGCTGACTATGAGCCTCATACGAAAGCTCAGAGTCACTCAGCGTGCGATGCAGAGGGCTATACAGTTTCTCTACGTGATCAAATCAGAAATGGGGACCACCATCCGTAGAACCAAAGTCACCGATATGGGTGGGGCACATAGTCCGACGGACCGATGGTCGTTGGGGCCAGAAGGTGCTGGAGTGAGGACCTTGTACCGGGCGGCGCAGTGTAGGGAGAACCCCACTCATTATTAGATGAGACCTATGTCCAGCAGTGGACGTCCATCGGTTGAAACGAGGACGACGACGACGAAACCAGATATTTTATATGTATTAATGGGTTGTATATGATTATAATCTCATTAGATAGTAAAAGACGATTTATATAAAAACAAAAACGCTATCGTAGTAAATATACACATATTTTTTACTTCATATATATATTATATTATATATACAATCTCTCATTCTTCTTTGGGAGATTTTCCATTGATATAGATAATTATGTACGAATAAATCGTATTCGAACTAATTAAGCTTACTAACTGCAATGTTGGAAGTTAGTTTTCTGCTCAGGATTTTACTTATTCAATACTACTTTCAGAACTCAGTGCCAGTACATTCATGAAATGAGTTCTCCATTTAATTCGTATTTAAAGTTAGCAGCAGGAATCCCGCTAACAATTTCTTGTATCGGAAGTTGTTATTGGGTATTTGCAATTTTAATGAATGTACTTCAGCAACGTATTCGCTGGGACATATAACGAGGACACGATGTTGTAAACTACAAAGTAGTAAACATCTTCAGTGCAACTTAAATAAAAATAAAAACCTATTAAAAAACTTTAACCCGACATTATTCAAGCAACACGCTATCATTAGTTTCTAAATGTATAGTGTGCTAGGTGTTCCCCGCAGTTTCACTTGCGTAGTTCCCAATCCTGTGGGTATATGGGGAAATCCTACTGAACAGTGCGAAAGGATACTCTTTGCTAAATTTCAATTCAAGGACGTAGTTTATATAATCTCATGATGACTTAGTGAGTGCATGAGTGGGTTTAGTCGTCTAAAACCCATCTTCATATTATTGGCTTTGGTAACCTGTGGAAACCGCTTTGGTATACATCTCTTTTATGGTTTCACACTGCCTCATTGGTTAGCATGTTCGACTACAGACATGGGGTCCCGGGTTCGAGTGGGCCAATTCAAAATTCAATATAGAGTTTTCTGTTAATATTTGCCCGAAGTTGGGAAGTTGGCGGTGTGATTCACCCCCGTGCCTCGGAGAGCACGTTAAGCCGTCGGTCTTGCGCCTGATCTCTCTTCGTGATCGTGTCGGATTCCTGTCACATTGGATTCTGACACTGAAGTAATAGAGAGTGCACTTGTGTACTATGCTTGCCAATCCGCAGTGGAGCAGCGTGGAAGGTCTATGCTCTAAAAACTCTCTCTCATATGAGTGAGGAGGCCTGTGCCCAGCAGTGGGACGTTAACGGGCTGCTACTTACTTATGGTTTCACAATCTATAAAGGACATAGATAGAAATAATGTTTACGTCATCATGTTCATGTCGTTATGTTTTAAACAGTATTAGTAAAATTCAATCTTATTTTAAATAAATATATGAACTGTCTAAACGTAAAGACGTGTTTATATTTAAGTGCAAATACCCTAAGATTATTTATATATCTGTCTCCAAAATTTAGACATTTAGTTTAGGAGTAATTGAAGGATTTGACATCGATATATAGAATAATCCCTAAGCATGTACTGACACGGAATATAATTTGAATTTTTTGAGTTTTGCAAATTAAATCTAATTTTGAAAAGTTAGTTTTTATAAATGTGGAATAATTTACTTTGTAGAAAATACCAAGCTTTATATCCTGGAATAAACTCAAATGATATTTAATTTATTAGGAGCTTTTCTATTCGTAAATAAAAGTACGGGCCTAAGCTTTGTAAATGAGAGCCAATTACGTTACTTCATACGGCACTCTCTTTCAAACGAGATGGACAAAGTTATAAGCCAAAAGGATATGTTGATGAACGTTTTTTGTTTCTAATTTTTATAGAAAATGTACCATATGTTTAAATGAGTTAGTAAACGTCAATAAATTTATGAAATATATAAAGAATACGAGTAAATACATTATGATAATTAAGATATTTTCCTGAGACATAAAAGGAACAATGTTTGAACTTGTATATGTGATTACCTCCTAAACTGTTGGACCGATTTTAATGAAATTCCAGATGAAAAAGTTTAGATGGATTGAATCTCGCTTTAAATTTACAATTGGATACGGATTTTCCTAAAGGTATTATCACTAAATCGAGAACTACGTGAGTGAATCCGCAGAGTAGACGCAAGTGTTACACTATAGATATTTGGGTGAAAACATGGATTGCTCTAAAATGTTGGGAGTTATTGAGTAATATAGTGGCAACACTTAAAAATACCAAAACATCGTGCAATATTACAAAATGTTCTGCAATACCGAGATAATATTAACGAAGGGAACAATTTGGTTAGATCAATAGTTTTTCGAGTTGCATATCGTGAAGTAGTTGTTTTAAGAGAAGTAATGCTAAATCGTATAAGTACATATAGTAAAGTAATTATGAGTATAGTGCAAGTTGTATATATTTAAATAGTGTCTCCACTATTAATAAAGTTGTTAGTGAATGTGAGTTAGTGTTTTGATAATACAAGTAAGCCATTTACTCTTATATATATACATATATATTTAGAAAACTTGTTGTACGTACATAAAATCATTAACTCATTTAATAAAAAGAGTGAATAAACATCATATAACGTAAGAAACAAAAACAAACTTGTTATAAATTCTAGTAGGCTGAATAAAATTTATAACTCATTTAAGGGTAAATGTATACGTTTTCTATAATAAACGCACACAAGACGTTCTAGAGACGTCAATTAATAAATTCAAAGTAATTGTAATAGAAAGTTGATATAAAAATCATGTTATAAGTTGAAAGATTACTTAGACGATAGAAATGCGTGGGAGTAAACAAACTGCTCTAATTTGAATTGAAATATATTAAACCAATATGATATTGTAATGATGATGGTAACAAAACAAAGTACAAAATACCCGACTTTGTTGTGGGCTCTTCTCAGATCAGGGTGCGAAGGAACCCTCGTAACTTTAGATTTTAAGTCGTTCTGTAATACCATCATCAGACATACATTAGTATTTTTGTGTGGACGAAATATATTTGACGATGCAAAAGTGCTGTAATAGGCCTACTTGAAGAAAGCTTTTACCTTAATTTTAAAAAGATATTTATAAAANCTTACATTCAAAGTAGCAAAGCGGCTCTCGGTAGCCCGCTTTTCGCCCCCATTAGGAACGTGACGTGATGGATTGCGAATCTCATCGCCGCCATTTTTGGAATGTAATAATATCACCATTGCGTTCCCACGAGTAGCAAGGGAACATAGGTCCATTCTGGCAGAGCCCCGCATGCCAGAATAAGGCTAGCCTATTTCTGGGTTCGCCCGGTCCCAGGGCCAGGGTGTTTTAAGAGAAGTAATGCTAAATCGTATAAGTACAAATAGTAAAGTAATTGCGAGTACAGTGCAAGTTGTATATATTTATATAGTTTCTCCACTATTAATAAAGTTGTTGGTTAATGTGAGTTAGTGTTTTGATAATACAAGTAAGCCATTTACTCTTATATATACATATATATTTAGAAAACTTGTTGTACGTACATAAAATCATTAACTCATTTAAAAAAAAGAGTAAATAAACATCATATAACGTAAGAAAAAAAAAACAAACTTGTTATAAATTCTAGTAGGCTGAATAAAATTTATAACTCATTTAAGTAAATGTATAAAAAAATGTATGGTAAATGTATACGTTTCTATAATAAACTCTCACAAGACGTTCTAAAGATGTCAATTAATAAATTCAAAGTTATTGTTAAAAGAAAGTTGATATAAAATCATATTATAAGTTGCGAGATGACTTAGACGATAGAAACGCGTGGGAGTGAAAAAATTTCTTTAACTTGAATTGAAATATATTAAACCAACATGATATTGCAATGATGATGGTAACAAAAAGTACAAAATACCCGACTTTGTTGTGGGCTCTTCTCAGATCAGGGGGCGAAGGAACCCTCGTAACTTTAGATTTTAAGTCGTTCTGTAATACCATCATCAGACATACATTAGTATTTTTGTGTGGACGAAATATATTTGACGATGCAAAAGTGCTGTAATAGGCCTACTTGAAGAAAGCTTTTACCTTAATTTTAACAAGATATTTATGAAAGTTTTTTATGTGAACATTAATAAAATAATTTGTATAGCTACAACATTTTATTAAATTTCAGATTAACGTTTAACTAAAGGACATTATCTAAGACAAAATGCAAATAATTTTTTGACATTAAATGAGAGACAAACACTGTAAAAAATATATAATGCGATGCAAATTAAAATGACGTTCCTCAACATTCTCTTGAAAAAAAGCCAAAAGCGTCGAGCTCTGAAATGGAAAAAGTTCAAGTGTTGGCAACGTTAGTATGAGGGGGTGTTTTCGTGACAGGAAAAGCCCTCTGTCAATATGTCCCAAAACTTTTTCCCGACTCAATCCTCTCTATCTGTACATTATTATCCCTTTTTTAACTAACAAAAGTTGCCTTTTACAAAAGATTTTTGATACGAAACTTAGATATCTTTACATAATTTCGTAGTAAACTTAGAATGGTTCAAACGATACCAATAGACATTTTATGCAACGTATATTGTTATTTATGTTATGTATGTTTATAAACTAAATAACATATTAATTTGACATAATGTCTGGATTGCCATATTAAAAAAGACATTAGAATGGACATTTCCACAGGATTGGTAGCCATTAGATTTTCTATCTGCTAAATGCAGTTTTAATTATTTAGAAAATAATCTGCTTTTTTTTTTAAATATCATTTATTTCCTTACATTATGTTAGTATTATGATATTTATAAATTTACTGAGTAGTATGTTAGTAAAATTCTGTTAGCTACCTAATGTAAGGACTGCCTGTGGCGATAAAATCCTCCTCCATTCCTAACTATTCGAGTCTGTTGTTGTCTGTACGAGTCTACTTGTCTGACTTATGCCGCCCAGTTCTGGCCAATAACAAAAACTACCTTAGAAAAGTTTAAAAAATGTCAACGAGGAATTGAACGAAGTTCTTTAAACCTGACTCAAAGACAGAGTGAGCAACGTAGGTTTAAGAAATAAGACAGATGCAAGAGATGTCGTGAAGCACGTGTTGAGACAGGAGTGGAAGTGGCCATATCCAAAGAGTCAAATACAACAGTCGGTCATACAGAGTAACTAACTGGTACCCAAGGGATTATAAACGGAAACAAAACCGACCTCCAAAACGATGGTGCGATGACGACACGAGAATAGCAGGAAAGACAGGTACAGCCAATAATATACTTTCAAGTAATAAAAGTGCTCATCAGTCTTAAATGAAGTTATACACGGCCAATCTCATGTAGATATTACGTAGGAGATGAAATATTTATAATTTCTTTATTTTTCACACCCATTGTCCGATAGTACAGCAAATCAGAGATGATCGGGCGCAGGAGTGACGGTTTGACTTCTACGAGCCATGGGTGATCTTGATAACACTATCAAGTAAGCAAATTTGAGTAAATAAGGCAAACTTTTTAACAGAAAATCTAATTCGAACCCAGTATAGTGCCCTAGGATAGATAGCTAAACACTAGGCCATTGAAACAGTTTCTATTTATATACAATATTTAAATTGTTAAAAAGAGTCCACTATAGAAGAGCAATACGATGCAGGACACGTAGACTTTCAATGCAAAATTGCTCGCTGGCAAAGTTAGCAGAGTTCGTCTGCGAGCCTTAAAAATTCCGCACGAAATCTATGCCGTATACACTCGTAATTCTTTTTGTATATCCTCTTACATTTCACTGAAACGTAATTGGTGTTATTTCCTTAATACGTCTAAAGTGAATACATCGCATTGTTTTACCGAAAAATTATTGACTCTCTTTGAAGTAAAACATCTTTAGGCGCATGAGGGTAAAATTTTTACGGACAAAACGTGTGATTAGTGTCACGAATATGTGCAGCATTTTTTATGCTAACTCGTTTGAAGGTTAGGTAATTCTAATACTTACAAATAACATGTGGCATTTTAATTTGCTACTCGTCATTTAATAATTTAATATGTAAGTAAGTAAGTAAGTAAGTAGCAGCTTATTAACGTCCCACTGCTGGGCACGGGCCTCCTCACTCATATGAGAGAGGGTTTTTAGAGCATAGACCCACCACGCTGTTCCACTGCGGATTGGCAGGCATAGTACACAAGTGTACTCTCTATTCCTTTACTCTCATAGTCCGACGTGACGGAAACCCGCCACGACCGCGGAGAGAGATCAGGCGCAGGACCGACGGCTTAACGTGCTCTCCGAGGCACGGGGGTGGATCACACAAATTTTTCCCAACTTCGGGCAAATATTGAGAAAATTTTAACATAAAACTCAATATAGATTTCGAACTGGCCCGACCCGGGACTCGAACCCAGGACCTCATGTCTGTAGTCGAACATGCTAACCATTAGACCAATGAGGCAGTTGATTGTGGATTGAGGCAGTGACTCTAATTTAATACTAATATACTATATTTGCGCATTTTAATTACTTTTATTTTGATTTAAATTAATGTTAAGTTTATATAGAATGTCAAATTAAAAATAATGTCATTTCTCTTGATGATTTAAAAGTGTATTATATTCGAATGGTTGAAAATACGTCTTGCTTGTGTATACTACTAAATATAAAAAAATATTAATTAATAATTTCTAATATTGACAAAAAATCCGTGACATTTTTATTTAAAATTTGTTATTAGAGATCTCAATCAATTATTTGTGTAATATTTAAATGACAATTAAATTCATGAAATTTCTTCTTATTTCCCGTCTAAGTTTCGAAAATGTAAAGTTTTAGATTTCTATAAATATAAACAAGACTTAAAAATAGTTTGTCACAAAAGTTTCACTTCTGACATGTGTACTTTTTACGCAAGCACTTTTAATTTTTTTATTACGAAGAGAAGCTTGTATGTGTTCAAAAATGATTTCTAATTATCGTGACGGCGTTAAGAATAATCTATCTCGTAATAAATTTTACAAAGCATCTTATCGGTGGACAAACATTTTCCTTTGCAGCATGTTTTCGGTGGTCTAGGTTGGTTTGTCCTAGAGACAGATGAATTGCAAAATACAATAATATAAATTTACACTTGTTAGAATTGAATCTCGTACCTTTGCTAACGAAGTACTCGCATGACGTTAAAGGTGTTTTAGAAGTGTTAGACTAATTTCATCCGCTTGCCTAATTGGTCTAGTAGTTAGCATGTTCGACTACAGACATCAGGTCCTGGGTTCGAGTCCTGGGTCGGGCCAACCCAAAAATCTATATTGAGTTTTTTATTAAGATTTTCTCAATATTTGCCCGAAGTTGGGAAGTTGGTGGTGTGATCTACCCTCGTGCCTCTAAGAGCACGTTAAGCCGTCGGTCCTGCGCCTGATCTCTCTCCGGTCGTGTCGGATTCCCGTCTTCCCGATTTCCCGAGCGCACTTGTGTACTATGCCTACCAATCGCAGTAGAGCAGCGTGGTGGATCTATGCTCTAAAAACCATCTCTCCTATGAGTGAGGAGGCTTGTGCCCAGCAGTGGGACGTTAATGAGCTGCAACTTACCTTACTTACATAGTATAAGTTGATAAAGTAAAAGTATATACAGGTATAAGGACCTTGTTTATTTAGTATATACACACCGAGTACAGTTTACTCAAATCAAACCCGCATCGATGGTACCGATCGATTGCATCCGTACCTGTAACTCTATATACAAGAAGCGACTTAAGGAACTTTCTACAAGTCCAAATGTTTCGAAATTTCAAAGCGCTGTCAAATATTGGCAAATTCTGCTACATTATGTTTTAAGCTTGTAGTATATATATTCATAGATAGATCGGTCTTATTATGTTTTAAGCTTAATGCATTTATTAATCGCGTGAAAATATGGGGAAATTGGTATGTATAAGATTGAATAGTTAAACGATAAAACCATTCTTGAATCCATTTCAACACATAAAAACTTTAGATTTAAAAAAATTGTGTAAAAAAACTAGTAATTCCCCGTGGTTTCATCCATTAGATGCCGATCTTGTGGCAGTGAAAAGTCTTCGAAGTCGGACTATAGATTTATTGTTAACATACAATTTTTACTTCACTTTTTTCTACAGTAATTGGGTATATGGTATTGCGGGCTTTTTTTATGGATATTAATATATTCTATAATATTGTAGAACGTTTTTTTGTTCTATCGTCAATAGTTTCCGCACCCACGTGGATATCGATCTCGTGGCAGCGGAAAATCTACTAAGTCGGACTAGAGATTTATTTTTGTTAACATAAAAGTTTTGTTTCACTTAGGTCTTAATTGTTTTGAGATAGATATATAAATATGTCGACTTAATACACTACATAATAACTGTACTAACTAATAAAAAAATCATTCTATAGATAAAGTCTTTTCTGTCTATTTGTGTCTATGATGACAATAAAATGTTACACTGCATACGAAATGAATATGACCTTCGTTATACCACTACCTTGTAACATAACATTATTTTTTTTAGATTGACGTTTCAATTAGTTATATCTTTTGAATGTAATGTCCGTTTTTAATCACTTAAAAAGTATTACACATGTATTTTATATGAATGCGCCTTTATGAATAGCCAGATGTTGTCTCAAAGGGCCAGACTGGCTGTGCATGCAGGAATGTTTGTGCCAACACTTATGTATGGTAGTTAAAGTTGGGTATGGTAAAAGAATCACAAAAGTACAATAAATGCGGTAGAGATGAGAGCGTTGAGAAGTATGAGTGGATTAAAATTGAGTGACAGAGTAATAAATATTGTGATAAGATAACGTTGTGGTATAAAAGAAGATTTAGTGACTAAAATTGAGAAAGGTATGCTTAGATGGTTTGGGCATGTAGAGAAATGAATGAAAGGAAACTGACAAAAAGGATTTATGAGTCAAGAGTGAATGCGAAAGTTGGAGGGGGAAGACTAAAGCGAACGTTCCTGGACAAAATCTAGGACATTTTAATTAAGAGACAGGTCAAGAGTACTCTAAGCCGACGAACTTGTATGAAAGGTTTAATGAGAATGAAAGAAGCGAAGGAGATATGCAAGGATCGTGGCAAGTGGAAGAACGTTGTCTCTGCCTACGGGAATGAGTCGTGATGCTATTTATGTATGTAAGTATTTTAACGGTCTTTACTAAAATATCATAAGGGTTAATACAGATGCATGACTAATATAGTTTCATTGTTGTCAACACTTTTATTAACTTTAAGAATGTAAAAATAACAGTTTTAGTAGCGTAACTACTATTAATACGTCCTATAATATTGTAGAACATTTTTTCTTCTGTTATCAATAGTTTCCGCAGCGCACGCGATGACCCCTTTGGTTTTATTAATGCATTTTTATCAAGAATCCCTATTTTTTTTGAGAAAGTAATATAACCTAAGTCGCTCAGTGAAACTGCAGCTTTCTAATGATGAAAAATTTTTGGGTAAAAACGTTACATACATACAAAAACACAAATGTCTTTTTATTGCGCTGTTGTTGTAAATATTCATTTTTTATTAAAAAAAAAGTTTCCTATATACTTTTTGTTCAGAGCAGACACAATGGAATCAGTACTGTTTTCTGAATTTTGTACAGTGTAATATGAATACGTCGTTTATATATTTAGTTCTACGTTTACGTTGATATAAATAATATTATATTAATGGAATTCTATCTTACCGACTTATTTTCTTTAATATTTATCTTAACGAAACGAAACTGTTAATGTAGACCGTTAATTTATAAGCAATGTTTCGCTTAAATGGTGGAATTCATTAGTAGAGATTCTGGGTTCAATCGTGGACTTTTTTAATTTGTCTCGGTTTAAACTACCAATGAAGATTTTCCGCTGGTAACCAAATTACACCAGAAGAGACCATTGTCTAGCGCCAATCAATGAATAATAAAACATCTATTACATAAATGTCTGAAGAGAGTACTGTCAGAAGAAAGTTTTTATAAGATTATTAAATTAATAAATGGATCCAAAACAACGCGTGGTCAAAAGCTTGTCTAGTTAAATACTTATAGATACATTTTATTAATTAAATTCGTATATTTACAAATAAGTTAAAACACGAAATAGTGAATTTTATCAATTACAACAAATCCTTTAAATCGGTTGCAATTGTAGCCAGGTACTATTGTTGAGGTAAACAAATGGATTGTCCGTTTTGCAAGACAGATCATAGTATCATCTCGTAGCCGGTGTTTGTGCGAGGATTTATATACTTTACCTCTGATGGCCTTTGTGCTTTGTTTACGTAAGGCTCAGTAAGCAATCAAATCGAAATTACTATGAATATGATAGATCTAACTTCAAGAAAACACTTACCTACCAAATTTTTTTCTTAAGCGATCGTATCCCGTATTGAGACTTCTGACTAAAAAAGGACATATTCCACAGTCATGGTAGCTTTTAATAGACAAAATTACATACATACATACATAGCATCACGCCTGATTCCCATAGGGGTAGGCAGAGACAACATCCTTCCACTTGCCACGATCCTTGCATATCTCCTTCGCTTCTTTCATTCTTATTAAACCTTTCATACAAGTTCGTCGGTTTAGAGTACTCTTGACCTGGCCCTTATTTAAAATGTCCTGGATTTGGTGCCGGAACGTTCGCCTTGGTCTTCCCCTTCCAACTTTCGCATTCACTCTTGACTTATAAATCTTTTTGTCAGTCTCCTTTCATTCATTCTCTCTACAAAATTAGGCAATATTCTTGGATTAAAATACTGTTCATCTTATAATTAATAACTAACTATCTAACTTTTTCATGTAAGTAATTTTATAAAGTAGCCGTTGACGCCAGTATCCAAATATGGGGAAATTCCTGTATATTTTTATTTATTTATATTAAAAATGGAGAAGTGTTGGTGCCAATATGGTATAGTATGGTAGTGAAAATTGGGTATGGCAGTAGTAGCATAAAAGTAAAATAAATGCGGTAGCTTTGAGAAATATGAGTGGATTAAAACTGAGTGACAAAGTAAGAAATAGTGCGACAAGAGAACGTTGTGATATAAAAGAAAATGTAGTGACTAAAATTGAGAAAGGTCTGCTTAGATGGTTTGGGCACGTAGAGAGAATGAATGAAAGGAAATTGACAAAAAGGATTTATGAGTCAAGAGTGAATGGAAAAGTAGGAAGGGGAAGGCGAGCGTTCCTGGACCAAATCCATTTTAAATAAGGGCCAGGTCAAGAGTACTCTAAACCGAAGAACTTGTTTGAAAGGTTTAATGAGAATGAAAGAAGTGAAGGATATATGCAAGGATCGTGGCAAGTGGAAGGACGTGGTCTCTGCCTACCACTATGGAAATAAGGCGTGTAGGTATGTAAGAAAGTTACAGTTTACAATATAACATTAGTTACTCTAAGATTTCCACACTAGGATACGCTACAGGGAGTATCGTGGAAACCACATCCTTCCAACAAGTGTGATTAGAATTACGTGTAACAATAACATAATTTGTAATTAAAATGTAATAAACATAGTAAAAATGCCATAACGCCTGTCCAGTGTATGTTTTATAATTGTATGTATGAATATTGTGGTTGTCAGAGTCATATCTATAACTGTCTAGTACTATACAGAGTCAGAGTCATCTTATAAAGTCATAGAAATTATTCCTTCACTAATGTGCCTTTTAGCCTTTATGGTATCTGTGATTTATAATAATGCCTTCATGTATTCATGCCCAGTTCATATTAACTTTTCTGTTTAACTGCCGAAGTTATAGAAATTATGGTCAATAAATATTGTACCCTTAGGTGCTTTGGAAAAAAGCAAAACCATAACATAAACCGCCGGATAGGTAGACGGTACTAATGATGTGAGACAGATTACTCTCTACTGTTATACACTATACAAAATTTTTATTTGGAAAGAAAAAACTACAAGAAACAGTCCTTTTACCAAAAATTATATTAAAAATTATTAAGAATATCTTCGTGGAGCTATTCATTTATAAGGTAGGTTTAGATGTTATAATTACTAAATGATAGGCCTCATTCGAAAGCTCAGCGAAAGTCACACAGCGTGCGATGGAGTGGGCTATGCTTGGAGTTTCTTTACGCAATCAAATCAGAAATGAGGAGATCCGTAGAACAACCAAAGTCACCGACGTAAGAATAACGAAGCTGAAGTGGTAATGGCCGGGGCACATTGTCCGACGAACCGATGAACGTTGGGACCCTTTCCCTCTTGTCTGGAAGCGCCAGAGCTAGCTTAACCACATGGTGGTCTCTGCACCTCATCACGTGGCCAAGCCAAGGTATTTTTTCTGTGAATATAACTGTTAATTTGTTGTTGGATAAAAGTATTAAGGCCTTTGGCTATTGCTTCCCCACTCTGGCTTTTGGTTACCTGATTCGCTCAGCGAAACATAGTAAAAGAGTGTGGTACTCGATCAATCTAATCTCAGCAATCAATAACCGATTAAAGCTTTACGACTGTCAAAAACAGCTGGACTCTATTGCTGTTAAAACACGTAAAATGTTAAAAAGTAAATTGTTTCACATTTATGTTGGTGTAATAGGTTTTTGTTTAATTTTGGATCCCGACAACAAGCAATTGTGCCAAAAGACCTTTATCAAGATTTGTTAATTCAATTTATTGTAATCAAGAATTGTATTGACAAATCTTAATAAAAGGGCTTGATCTTCCAAAGCTCGCGGATAAAGCTTTTTACTATATACAAAGGGCACAAAAATAAACTGTAAGGTCTTCAAGGATTGAGAAATGAATTGAATAAATTACAATATTTAATTGAATTAATAATGAAGGAAAATAAAGCTTGCGGGTCTAGTAAAAGGTCCTTATTCATTTAAGTATTTTTTCACAGTTTTTTTTTAAAGTATTTTTTTCACTTTCTATAACTATGTCTTACTTCTTATAAGCAATCGATTTTAAGTTGAAGTGTCAGTATATGTGGTGCTGTAGAAGGATGAGGCGCATATTATGGACCACGAAGAGTACTAATAAATTTACTTTGGAGAAGCTCTGTTATACCACCAGACTCTAGATTAAGTGCTTCCAATCTATTCACAGTTGTATTGGTCCCATTTCTCGACGCCAGCCCAATAATTTAGACAACTCTAAAATAGCAAGGTAGAGGGCAAAAGACCACGGGGTTGATCACTTAGCCGTTGGTCCGACTAAGTAAAAACGATTCCAAGTTTTCTATTTGTTGCTGCCATGAGGAAAGCCGAGGACCGATCGCGTGAGAATGTGGGGAATTTCATTTTTAGTGGACGTTTACAAAGTGTAAGAATCCACATTGCGGAATAAATTCACCAATTAGTCTCCTTTCACAACTCTCAATCGCGAATAGTTTCGAAAATCTTGTGATGAGTTAGTAAGTTTGATGATCTAAAATCATCTTTTTAAAGAACCCGTTTGGAGCACATCGTTTGAATGGTTTCAAAATCTTTTAGGAATATAGGTAAAATCAATTTTTGTGTTTTACATTTAGTCTACAAATATGTAGAAAGTCTACGCGATATGGAATATTTAATTCAAATTCAAAATATCTTTATCAAGTAGGCCTTTACAACATTTTTGAACTGTCCAATATCGTTTTTTACGTATATTATTTCAATGAACGATTGGTGGTGATATTAAAGAACAACTTACAATCTCTTAATCCAAAAAGTTACGAGCATTCTTTCGTGCCCTGTTCTGAGAAGAGCCCACAGCAAACTAAGCCGGGTGTACGTTTTTTTTCTCATCATCAATACAAAATATGTTTGTTTAATTCAAACAATTCATTAACTGTAACGCCTTTTTATCTTTTAACTAGTCCTTCAAATTATAGAATGAATTCTCAATTCGTTTTATTTTAATATAAAATTTAAATTTATTAAGTGACATCTTTGTAACTTCTACTGGGAGTTTATTATAGTAAACGTATACTCTTGAATGAATTGTCAATTATGTAGCCTACTAAAATCTACAGCAATTTTATTTTTATTTCTTAAGTTACATGAGGTGTATTTACTTTTCGTAAGAGTCAATATTTCATGGACGTATAACAAGTTTTCTATTTAATAAAAGAGCAGTATTTTTTTTGTCTCAATTCACGCAGGAAATACCTGGCTGTCGGTTTACGTGAAATTAGACTTGCCATTCAACGAACGCTTGCAACTAACCCGCTACGCTTTTCCGATAGTTTACACAATACCAGCTATTAGGATATACAAAGTGTATAAATGAATTTCTTAACAAAGTTTACTATGGTAGCTGATACTATGGTAACTGAATGAAATTTATATATTTTATATGTATTCTGTGAAGAGTTATTACAATCTAGAAATATTGACTTAGTAAGTGATCAAGTGTAACCATTTCTCTCTAAATATATTTATGAGACCAGACTGAAAGATTTTCAACTAAAGCCACTGCCAAATATATCATAGGAACTGAAAAATACAAGCAATCTACCATTATCTTAACGTGGCTGTTGATATTGTATATACAATTCAGATACCTGATATAGTAGATATCTTAATCATTTGAGATTTGCAGATGATATTATTATTTTAAACGAAAGTCATGAAGAAATACAAATCATGCTTAATAAATTAAATGATGAAAGCAAAAAATGAGGACTTTGCATAGAAAGTAAGTACAGTACTTACTATGCAAAGTCTAAATTTTAAAATCCAAAATGACTATGAGAACGAAAAAGAAGGCCTACAACACGATAATTTTCCCAACGCTTCTATACGGCTGCCAGTGCTAGCCTATAACAAAAACTATAATCAGAAAAATTCCAAGTACTTCAAAAAGCTACAGAAAGAAGTATGCTCCATATGATAAGGAACACATCCATTAGAAAATCGAAGAAGCTTATAGACGCAGCCCAACTTGCTTGCAAATTGAAATTGTGCTGGGCAGGTCATGTGGTGCGCACTAATGATGGTCGCTGGAGTGAACGCGTGTTACACTGGTGGCCACGGGATGATTAAAGACCTCGCGGACGTCCACCTCGCCGATGGAGAGACGATATAGTAAATCTTGTAGGAGCAACGTGGACAAGCCTGGCACGACACCGGAGACAATGGAGTAGGATGGAGGAGGCCTTCAAAAATAGGAATAGAATTAGATTTAATAACACTGACATATTATTCAATACAATATAACATATTTGACATAAGTTGGCAAACTAAGTATTTATTATGTATTTTCTAAGTTAAGACAAATTTTATAGAAGTGGAAATAAAGGCTTTATTATTATATTATTATTAAGCGAATGTGAATTAGGATAAATCTCTTTTTTATTTATGAGGTGTTACCAATGCCCCGCGGTTTCACCCGCGTTGATACCGATCTCGTGGTAGTGGAAATACTATAGGATATAGATTTATTGTCGTTAACATAAAAATGTTATTCCACTTAGTTTTAAATAGCTTCCTTTCAGATTATTAGATGCACACTTACATTTATAATCTAGTCAATATATAGAAACAGTAAAGGTGTATTGGTGGGTATCTTGGTATTCTTGGCATATGAGCTAACTCACAAGTTGCTGGCCCAGTTATAAGGGTTGCTACAAGTTTGTTTAGATTGATATTTTAAAATTCGTTATATCTTTTAAATGGAAAGTCCAATTTTAATAATGTAAAAATTAATTTACGGGTATTGCAACAGACTTTAAGGATAATGATTAACACAGTATGAATAATATGGTTTGAATATTGTAGGCACTTTTATTAACTTTTCAAATACAAAAAAGTAGTTATAGTGGCATAACTACAGTAATTGGTTCTATAATATTGTACAACTTTTTTTTTTGTTCTATCATCAATAGTTTCCGTAGCGCACGCGATTACAATTTTTTTGTTTCACACCTTGGGTTACATTAGTGCATTTTTATTAGGGATCCCTATTTTTTTGAGAAAGTAATATAGCTTATGTTGCTCAGTGAAAATGCAGCTTTCTAATGGTGAGAAAATTTTTTGAAAGCGGTAGTATAGCTTTCGTGTGTTACAAGTGTCAGTGAGACTCTTTAATTTTAACTATGGGTGGGATATCGCACGCAATTACCGTCGTTTTGCCTTTAAAAGTTTTCTATTATCCCTGAATAAAATAGGATAATGACATTTTTTTAAACATTTCAATCATGGTTTATATTAGTCATGCGCACTTTAAACGGAGAGTTGCAATTTAAAATTCAGATTGGTGCGCTGCTACACAAAATCAGGCTACAATTTAGAACTATAAAGTTTGTTCATTTCGTATTCGTTAGTTTTCTTACTTTGAACCTTTACGTCGTCATAGTTCTCCAGTACATTGAGAGATAAGGATGACCAGGACTTTAGCACTTGTTTTTTGAGGGTACGCTAATTTTGGAAAGCAGTAAATCCATAATTTTTTGTAGCCCCCCAACCACTTGCCACTGTGTTTTGAGGAAAGAAAATCGAAGGTAAGTAAATCATAATATCTTTGGAAATAAAAAGTGAACTAACCTATATATTAGGCAAATAACAATGTAAAGTAACCTTAGTTTTAAATATATTGAGCCTAGGTTATGGTTGTTTTTTTCGTTCTTTCGAGTCATTTGAGAAGTTTCATTGCGTGATTAAAAAGCCTCGTTAGCACCATAAATTTTATACAATGTCGTCTTCCGAAACGGCTCGACCGATTTTTATAAAAAAATTATGTATATTTGCTTAGTATGGCTATTACTATGTTTTTCTTTTATTTTTATTAACACCGCCTACCTTCTCTCTGTTTTCTTTAACTGTCTCCGTAACTGCAAAGGTTGTCTGTAAGAAATTGCTATTTAACTATAAAACCGCCTAATTGCATGCTAAATCTCATTAATGTTAAGTTATTGTATTTTACTTTTATCTTTTTTTCTAGTGTTCAATAAAGTATAAATCTTTCTATTTATCTATGGCAATAGGATGTAGAGTATTTTTCAACCACATTTTAATCACGATTATAGTATTTGTATATGATCATAGAATATTTTTTGTGTAAGACACGAAGTCGCGTTACTTTGACATTTCAATAACGAATCTCCTCATATTTCCAAGTGATCTTCATATTTCTACGTGGGTGATATTGCCGGGAACAACTACTACAATAATATAAATAAGAGTACATTTTTCATATTCTTTAATATTAAAAAGGCAATGTACTGTTCACTTTAAGATTGCTTTTGCAATATCAAGTCTATGGCTAGGATCTTTTTACGATATAAATATGGGATATACAATACATGCGCCCTATATCTGCGTTCCCATAGTTTAGCATAAAGAGTGTAAGTGATAATTTTAAAAACTCATAAATTTAGATATATGATATTTCGCTCGAACCTTAAATCATTTAATATGCAGCGGAAAGCCTTTCCATTTAACCTACGGCATAACTTGCAAAATTATTTTGAAAAAATGCGATAGTTACTGGACGGTAACTGATTAACAATTATCTTTATACTTGTAATAATGTACATTGCTTGTGTAGTTTTAAAAGTAAAGTAACGTTGTACCGTGCATGGATGGATATTAAAAGTGGAGGTTCAAAGTTTAAAAACTATTAGTTTTTAAAGAATATACGAAAACGTCGTTTAACCTAGCAATGCTTTTAACTTTTATGTTTTACGGTATGATAGTTTCGCTATAGTCAAGTATTCACAATGGAGTTTCCATGTTAACATTACATAAAAAAGCAGTAAAATGTCGTGGTTTCGCATCACAAATATTTGAGCTTCTGTTGTTTGCCTGCACTTTGAAACAAGAGGGACAATTTAAAATTCAGATCGCGGTTGTGCACTGTCTACTATATAAAATTAAGCGGGAATTCTAAACGACGGGTATATCTTTTGTTGTATATACAATATAGCCTGATAACTATTTTAAGATTGTCATTTTGTTACATAATGATGTATTGGTTTCAATACGATGATGTCCGAAACTATTCAACCGATTGTATTTTTTGTAATAGTCAAGTTATGATACACTAGCAATGCCCTGCGGTTTCACGCGCGTAGATACCGATCTCCTACAGTGGAAAATCTACTAAAGTCGGACTATAGATTTGCTTTCGTTAACATAAAAGTTTTATTTCACTTAGTTTTTAGTTACTTCCTTTCAGATTATTAGATACACACTTCATTAATAATCTAATTAATATACAGATTTTACTTTACAACGAACATGTATCTTACCAATACATTTTTAAATTCGTAACATCTTTTAGGTAAAATGTCCAACAATTGTAAATTTAAAAATATTCTATAGGTATTAAAGGAATTCTTTAAATTGGCCAGTAATTTTTAGCTTCATTTTTATACAATGTTAAAAATAAAAACAAAAATTCTAAATGCAAATCTTTCATCCTTAATATTATAGAAGAAATTTATTTGTAATACTTTATTGTCTCAGAACATCCCTATACACAATATTTGAGACTCTGTAGTTTGACTCGGGATACATTATTTGCTTTATATTCCAAATTGATTAGGACTGCAGGAGCCTTGAGCAAGCTTCTACCAAATGTGGGAAGCCCGAACATGGGCTGCCGACGCCTGTACACGGGGGTGGTGCGCTCAATGGCGCTGTATGCAGCGCCCATTTGGGCAAGTGACCTCTCTGCCCAGTCTCGAGCCCTTCTACGCAGAGCGCAAAGGGTGATGGCCGTTAGAGTCATTAGGGGGTACCGCACCATATCTTGCGAAGCAGCGTGTCTTTTGGCTGGCACACCGCCTTGGGATCTGGAGGCGGAAGTCTTAGCTAATACGTATCGGCACAGAAGGGATGCCCAACTACGAGGAGAATATGCTGCACCGGATGAAGTGAGGAGGCAGCTGAGTTTGTTAAGATTTACCATGCTCACAAAGTGGCGAAATAGACTTCGGGAGCCGACAGCTGGTCGGCTAACCATTGAAGCTATACGGCCTGTGCTTGGTCAATGGGTGGGCCGAACACACGGCATGATGACTTTCCACCTCACACAGGTCTTGTCAGGACACGGCTGTTTCGGCAAGTACCTGTGTGAAGTGGTAGGCCGCGAGCCGACTGAAGAGTGTCACGAGTGTGGTTTCGCCATTGACACGGCAGAACACACATTGGTGACGTGCCCACGTTGGGCGGAAAAGAGAGCCGCTCTCGTGGCTTCTATTGGATGTGTTGACCTCACGTTGCCTGCTGTAGTTAAAGCTATGGTGGGCAGTGAAGATTGCTGGAGAGCGGTAGTTTCCTTCTGCGGGGAGGTGATGGCGCAGAAGGAGACAGCAGAGCGGCTGAGGGAGCAGGACGTAGCCTCTCCCGCCATTCGCAGGCGCAGGGTTGGACGCAGACGGGCGGCCCAGGACCGTCGTCTTCCCCCCTAGGGATAACCTCTGGGCAGCAGATACGGGGTCTGTTGCCCGACAGAGAAGTCCCTAAGTTTGTGGATAGCATGCCGGTGCTCCAGACATGCCATCCTACTAAAGTAGATTAATAAAATAAAGAGTGCCCTCATATCAACGGGCATTGCCGTCGGGTCGCTGCGGTCGAGCATTGCCGTGCCCTTCCCGCGGCCCCGTCACAAGGCGACGCGGAGGACCGATACCGACAGGTTTTTAGCCGGTAAAAGTCCGGCATAACCCAGAATATGCCCCCCGTGATGCTCTGGATATCCATGAGGATTTTCCTGTCGGGAGAAAAAAATAAAAAAATAAAATAAAAAATAAAAAAAAAGAAAGAAAATTTGCTTTATATTGACATTTTAATGTTCGTTTTATCTTTTGAAAGGAATGTCCGATTTTAGTAATTTGAAAAGTATTTTACAGGTATTGAAACGGTCTTTAATAAAATATTATAATATGTATTAATGCTTATCCTATTCATTTAAAAGGATAAGGATTAAACTCGAAGTACGAATAATATTGTCTGATTGTTGTCGGCACTTTTATAATGAGAAGTGTGTTATGATGAGTTTTAATATTTACAAATACCATGTGGCATTTTGATTTGCCACTAGTTATTTAATAATTTAATATACAATTTTTTATAAAATATAAAATAAAAATACTTTACAATTCGTCATCGTTATCGTCGTGAAATATTAAACTTCAATAAATTATTTGTATTAATTTTTAATTCATTAAATTCCTAACATATCTTTTTTTTTCCTTCCCTCTAAGTTTCGGAAATCTAAAGTTTTAGATTTGTATAAATATAAACAAAACATAAAAAATTGTTTGCCAAAGAAGTTTCACTTCTGAAATTTGAACGCTGTAGATTCGCACTTGTACTATATATGTTCGCAATTTTTCTGTCATGTGACTACTTAAATGTTGTATCATTTTATTTTCCCATGAAATAGTCATTTAGACTTTGACAAATTATTACTTTATTACAATTGAATCAGCCTTTTTTTGTCGTTTACGAGTGATATATAGTTTATTATGGCAACGGTATAACTGTATTCTTTTCTTTTGAAAACAAATTTATACCAGACCAAACCTATAAAATATATACTTTTTCATGGTTTATAAAGTTGTAATACAAGTTGTGACCCCATCATCCATCTTCTATTAACAGAGAGAAGATACGAAGCAGCTACGTGATTCATGAAAGCTTAACTAAAAGTTGGGAAACGTATGACATACAAGTAGAAAGTTTCAGACGTGGGGGAGATGATGTTACTGAGTACGTATTTATTTTTTATACGTAGTGACAACTTACACCAAAGTTGAAACAAAGTTATAATTTTTGTGCCAAAATTCTTATGAGTAAATAGAGAAAAACAAATTTCCTTTGTCGTCTAACCTCTACAGTTCATGTGGAGTTATGTTACATACTTTCCCCGAAGTTATGGTAGTTTTTTTATTGTTTTCAGCAAATAACTTGTACAATGTTGTAGTCCGACAGTCGGTTTCAGATGAATTTATAGTGGACATACTGTATTTCACGATATGGCGAGTGCATCAATTTATATGCTTTTGTCTGCACCTGTTCCTCTTTACGCTTAAGTTTTCTACAGAGAAATAAAATCTTTATAGCTTCTGCACATTCCATGCTTTAAACTCATCTAATTTTAGTAATTAAAACTGTAACTGTGTTTAATTTAAATTATAATTTATTAGACATATTGTATTTTTATATATGAAAACCATTTCTTCTCTCCCACTCTAAAAACTTGATTCCATTCGCGATTTGGGAATTACTATTGATGCTAAATTACGCAATACCCACATTGACAATATTATAAGACCAGCATGGAAAATACATGTTATATACATCTCTGGTCAGAAGCAAGCTTGAATATGTTTCGGTTATTTGGAATCCTAATTATCAGACATACAAAGATCGCCTTAAAACCATTCAAAAGTGGTTTATAAACCTCTTTTATATAAAAGATTGCCATAAATTAATCGAATAAAACGATTTCAACTAAGTATATTATCAATGAGACGCAAATTACTTGATATGGTTTTCTGTAGAATGGAAAATAAACTGTAGAAAGGAATCATGAATAACTCAGAACTTTTGAACAGGATATCTTTCAGAGTTCCCCTGCGTTCTTCGCGAAATCCTATACCACTGTTCCTTCATAGATCTTAACTAACTAATCTTGGCTATTATTCGTTGATACCAAGATTGACTAGAACGTACAACGAACTGTTCAAAAAAAATTAAAAACTGGATGTCTTCCATCAAAATTAGTCCCAATTTAGGAAGGAAGTAACACCTGTACTTTCTGTTTTCATATAATACTCAATCTGTTTTATTTGTTTTTTAGTTTGTGTGTCTTTTCCCTTATGTGTCGTTTTATGTAATATTTAGTAGTTTATTATTATATAAGTGGTTGATGTAACTAGCTATAAGTGTAAATATGTGTTATTTAACATCCTCTAGTTTAGTTTTAGTTGTAGATCTAACATGTAATTATATTGCTAGTTGCTTCTTCGTTATTTAGGTCTAAACACCGTAAAAAAAGTATATTGGTATAATTTTTGATTGCTTCCAAGGAGTATTGGAGCTGAACAAATTGAAATTGCGTTTTTTAATCTGGCTAGGAAGTTTTGGGAGGTTTCTTCTGTGGTTTGTTAACTACCAGTAAAGACATTCTACAAAAAAATGCACTCCGTTATGGTGTTATTAATACATTACTTTTTTAAACAGACCTTTTATAACATGTAAAACCATAAGAGATTGTGGATTATAAGATCATATTGTCATCATTTAAAGGTATAGGTCACAACTAAAACAAAATGTAGAGGACCAATCCTTAGCAATATGAAATTTCTTCAGACATTGTATTTCAAGTATATTTATTTGCTTGATTTGCTGATTTTGCCTTATTTTTTTTAATAAAAATCAACATTAAATCATATGAAGCTGATTCGTGGTAGATTTTTGGTGCTCAGGGATTAGATACTTAAGGGTAATCGCTTAATTCCTCTAGGAAAATAATATATTTATAGAGGCAACCCTTATTTAAATACTTAGTTATTTTATGGAGGTGGTCTACTATCAAGTAAGGAATCTATTTATATTGCATCATTAATCTTAAAGGAGAGACAGTGATAGATGATAATAAATGTTACTCAGTCATCTTGTTATTGCATACAAATTAACGCTTCAATCTCACCTGATAGTAAGTGATAACGTAGTCTAAGATGGGATGAGGAAAAACATTTATATGTTTATTCTCTCACTCACCTCAACTGATGGACATCCACTGCTGGTCATAGGTCTTACCTAATGATGCCCACTGTGCCCGATCTTGTGCCGCCTGGCTCCAACGGCTACCGGTGACCCTCCTTATGTCGTCGCTCCTCCTTGGGGGGGGGGGGGGGGGGGGGTCTGCCTACACTGCGATTTCCGATGCGAGGTCGCCATAGGCACTTCAGCTTTTTTACAATTCTTAGGGCTATGTCGGTGATTTTGGTTCTTCTACGGATCTCCTCATTTCTGATTTGATCGCGTAGAGAAATTCCAAGCATAGCCCTATGTATAACTGCGTGCTGTGTGACTTTGAGCTTTCGAATGAGGCCCATAGTCAGGGATCGTTTCCGATCCGTAGGTGATCACTGGCAACACGCACTGTTCGAAGACTTTGGACTTCTAGCATTGAGGGATTTGACATTTATTCTTCTTTAATATTATGAAAGGATGACTTTGGTCTATAAAATTTATTTTTATGCAATGAAAATCATAATATATAGTTAATGTGTATTGGCTATATCATAATTCTATAAATGTGTATTTGACTGAACTCGTTATAAGGACTGGACAGATTTTGATGACAGTTTTTCTGTGCGTTCAGGTAAATTGAAAATGAAAATAAAGCATTTGCACAGGGGTGGCTTCTCTAGTATCAGATAGTTAGATTATACAAGCAATGCCTCGCGGTTTTACCCGCGAAGATTCCGATCTCGTGGCAGTGGAAAGTCTACTACTTCGGACCATAGATTTATTTTTGTTTCAGATTATTAGATACATACTTACATTTATAATGTAATCGGTGTACAGATTTTACTTTCGAATGGATTTTACAGGTATTGGAACGGTCTTTCATAAAATATAATTGAATAGGATTTGATTATTGTGGGTACTTTTTTAATGTTTTAAAACGTAAAAAAGTTGTTATAGTAGCATAACTACTGTAGTTGAACATACCATCTTGGACCTTTTTGGAGACATTAATACGTTCTTTAATATCGTATAACATTTTTTTGTTCTATTATCAATAGTTTCCCCAGCCCACGCGATTACAGATTTTATGTAACCAATTTTTTCACACCTTGGGTTGTATTAATACATTTTTATTAAAGATCCCTATTCTTTTTGAGAAAATAATAAAGCCTATGTCGCAGAGACGCAATGCAGGTTTCTAATGGTAAAAAAATGTTTGAAATCGGTCCGGTAGGTTTGTGTGAAAACGTTACAAATAAAAATACTAATGTTTCCTCTTTATAGTATTAGTTAAGATAGATATTGACATATTTTGACCGTGTACTAAGTTTTTCTAAACTAATGCCTTTCTAAGACGATATAGAATTCCCATATCAAATTTTCTTATTGAATTATTAAAAGGTTCGTGTTATTATTCTGTGAATAATGATGCTAAGCGAACAATGGAGTAATGAAAGTTAAACAAAATATTAATAACGTGGTGTTAAAGTGATAAATATATCAGAATGAAATAATTATAACGACAGTGATGTATGGTGGCTGACATTACTTATTTATCCGTTGTTTGGAGCAGCTGCTATATACGAGAATGTATTTCATTCTATTTGTATCAAGTATTCTTTTGCTGACTTTGTACATTATTATCTATGTGCGTTATTTGCTGAGACAATAGCAATAAGATACTACATCATAACTGCCTCATTGGTCTAGTGGTTAGCATGTTTGACTACAGACATGAGGTCCTGGGTTCAAGTCCCGTGTCAGGCCAATTCGAAATCGATATTGAGTTTTCTATTAAGATTTTCTCAATATTAGCCCTAAGTTGGGAAAATTTGGAGGTGTGATCCACCCTGTGCCTCGGAGAACACGTTAAGCCGTCGCTCCTGCGCCTTATCTCTCTCCGGTCGTGTCGGATTCCCGTCACATCGAACTTTGAGAGTGAAGGAATAGAGAGTGCACTTATGTATCCGCAGTGGAGCAGCGTGGTGGATCTACACTCTAAAAACCCTCTCTCATATGAGTGAGGAGGTCTTTGCCCAGCAGTGGGACGTTAATGGGCTGCCACTTACCCTACCTTACTTTTTTATACTGACACTCTTCTTCTTTTCTCCTTGATTGTGCTCTTCATGCTTGAAAGTCGCGTCCGTACTTTAGTGCCTGCGTCATTTTCCTCACCAATGCCTTCCATCCTGCGCCTGACCTTTCTCCGGTTGTGTCGGAATTCCGTCACGTCGGAATATGAGAGTGCATTTGTGTACTATGCCTGCCAATTCGCAGTAGAGCAGCGTGGTGGGTCTATGCTCTAAAAAAACTCTCTCTTATATGAGTGTGGAGGCCTGTACTCCGCTGTGGGACGTTAATGGGCTGCTACATACCTACCTAAACATCATATTTTACATTTTCAGAGATTATCCATCTCACATATACATCTCACAGGGCACATTGTTTTTTATTGCTGAAAGGTTGGCGCTACAATATAATTTCACCTGTTGGTAAAAAAGACACACTCTAAGATGTGTTGAAATCCTCAATTAATTTGGTTTTTTATAGTAAAACTATTTTCGTATTCTTCACTATTATATCTCACATTTTAAACTCTTCGTGCCACAAATAGAATATTCCTCGTCTCATGTGCTATCATCGATTATTGTTAAACTTCCCATCGAGAAATATTAACTCGACCAATCACAGTCAACATTAAAACAAGAACTTCAAACGGAAGTTGTATGTAAACTCGAGACAATTTCCGTTATAGTAAATTGGAAATTTGAAACAAAGTTGTACTAAAATATGGTATTATTTTTAAGGTTAAAAAAAGTTCAGAATTCATTTGTGGGGTTAACCATGTACTTCATTAGATACCCGAACCATTTTTGGGTTTGCCTCCACATAGTTTTAAGAACATTTTTAAAAATGTTTTAATTATAATGTTGAAGATTATTTAAGCGATAAAGACGTTTGGACTTGAATCCAGTTCCACATTAACGCTAAACACATTGTAACATACAAAAACTATATTTAAATGAGTAACCGTTGAGTTTCATGCCGGTATCTTCTCAGCGGAATCAATTTTCCGAACCGGTGGTAGCTACTTTATCAACGGACAGACTAATGATGTTTCTAAAGTGGTTTTTGTGCCGAGTAAAAATTTTGATTTTCATGAAAGCGCACTAATCTGGTAAGAGATGATTTACCTCTTATGATTTTTACACAGTGTTTCTACGTTATAACGGAACCACGGCCGAATTCTCACCAGACCAGACTCAGACAAATTTGAAATTGCATTTTCTATATTTGGTCTGCCGGGATCAAACCTAGGATTTCTACATACGAAGGGAGTACTCGCACTATTGTACCAGCGAGGTATTATAAAACACATCACCTCACATTAACCAACAACTTTTATTGTTTCCAATAATTTTCTACAACTTGCACTATACTAATAATTACTTCACTATTTGAATTTATAAAATTTAGGACCACTTCTCTTAAGACAACTACACCACTGTAATGTAGGGTATAATAATAATGTCAATGTAAATGTCATGTCAATGTGAGTTAATAAATCAGTCTTGAGTTCGACGCCATTGTGTTTGCTTTCATAAATTACAACCACAAAGCAGCTCGAAAGAGTATATTAACAAAATTAAAATTCGTCCGTCCGTTAAAATTACCTGGTATTATCGAACATTTCGTAATATTGTACAATGTTTTTTGATATTTTTAAGTGTTGCCCCGATAACGCTCGACATTGTAGAGCTATCAGTTTTGTCATCTATAGTATAACATAGGATTTGATGAAAATCACTCGTTGGATTGTCAGCTTTATTTGCTTATGGAATCAAGGAGAAATGAGGTTAAACTTTAGCGAAATATGAAAATTGAATAATTAGAATGACTAAAAATATACTCAATGTTTTTCTACCTACAGTGTATCAATAATTTCTAGACAGTAGTGCAATAATAGTCATAATTTAATCCACTTTAAATATTAAAATGCTTTTAAATACTGGTTATTTCAAATTAATCATAACGAAGAGTAATTTCACTACACATTAAACAATTAGTGAAGCCTATTGCATTTAAAGTAGTGTCACCAGTTTTATTATATACAAATATATTTCTTTGAACGTCGACAGGTAGGCATTTGGTTGTGAACTCATCTATTGTTGTGATACAGTCTAGAATAGTAGCGCGTTTTCCTGGAACATAGTAGGTATTATAACTCTTACAAAGTTTACGCGCTTCCATTTGACACTGTACCATCATTGTAGAGTCAGAAAATACGGCAAAATAATTTCACAGTAAACATTATTAGCGTTTAACATTTAAAAAGAATATAAAGTTCCATAAAACGTTATTAACTCTTTCCGTACGATAAAAATGTCTAAGAAGGTGCAATACATTTGCATCGTACAATTATATGAGAAGAAATATTGCCCCATTCCACCGATATAAGCACGGCAACTGCAAAGGAACCTTACCTTTGATACTAGCGACTCGATACTCGTAATGAGGTGTCATTATAAATAGAATATTTGTTTTTGAACCATTTTCCATCATATTTATCAACGACTTTTCTTGAATCAGAAAGTTCGTTTGGTAGATAAAGCTTTACGACCGCCTTTTGCTATTTGTGAGCCCCTTCGAATTGGCTCATAATATAAACTAAGCCAGTTCTATCTTCTTCTTATCATGGCTCTCCGACTAGCAAATATTCGCAAATCTTTCGCAAGGCCGAAAAGTTCAACGGCGTTCCTTATGCTTGTCCACTCACGGATGTTTCTTAGTCAGAATTTCTTTCTGTGGCCAACAATTCTTTTGCCAGTAACTTTTCCTATCAAGATGAGTTTTGATATCTCGTACTTTCCGTGCCTGAGCACATGACCCAGATATGCGACATTTCTCATCTTCACGGTTTGCAAAAGTTTCGGTTCTTGTTTCATTTGCCGCAGAACTTCCACATTTGACACCTTGTCCATCCAGCTAATGGCCAACATCTGTCACTTGTTAAGGTCTTCTATGCTGGTTCTATAAGAGTGTGGAAAACCGCTATAAGTGAAAATGCTTCGAATATTCACTACCAGAGTCAGACGTCCTGTGACCGTCGTATGTCGTATCTGAGTAACGGATGATATCGGTGTGTCCATGCAAAATTGAGGTGGCTGCGCAGGCGCCGATTTCTATACAAATGTTTCTACTTGCCACGGCGGCCCCGCGCAGGTCTATGGTCGCCGACACCAGATATTACACACGACTTCACCAGGACCGCACTCTGTACCTTGATTATCTTTATTGTACTTTTAATATTTACAAAATTAAACATATTCCATATACAACAAACGGAAACTTGTTAACAATGAAACCTATTACAAATGAAAGCTATAATAATTATCTTATCTTAGTTTGTAATTATATAACTATAAAACTATATATATATATATATATACACACAAACTACAACTAATTACGTCACATATAAAGTGGCTAACACAATTTAGGTAATAAATATTATAAATATATAAATAATTCCTTTAAAACTTTGACATAAATGATATGTTTAGAGTTAAAAGCTTGAGTCTAAATATAACTACCAGTTTGTCATACCCGCGGTTAAAGTGCTTGGAGCGAAAACACTTCGCTTTAATATCGGAAAATATTTACGTAATGAGACCTTTGACGAACTCGAATAAACGTGTGGCAAAATTGACTACTGTGAAATTAATTTTACATAGTTTGTCGACGAATTTTAGACAATACGAATGTTTGAATTCAGTAACAAGCTTAACATTCGCTGTACAATATTTCACAATTAATTTTATTTCTTAGTTAATCCAGCAATGATTAAAAATTCGTTAGACTTTGGTGTATGGTACAGAAAGGTAAATTTTGCATTAAGTTTTAGGGATAGTGAAAACTATAGATTCAAAATCTATTAAACTACCTAACAGATATGCACCAAATCGGGGACATCAGGAAAGGACAAGAAAATATAATGATAATAGTTTTCCACCAATAATCTTACCCATGACAATTAAAAATGACAACAGAATGATTGATATAAATTTTGCACTGTGACTTCATTCACTAAATAAGGAATTTGGAAAGTTTTCACACGATCGATAACTATGAAGAGCTTGTTTCCTAAATAAATTAAACACTATTACTTGCAAATAATATTCTAATGAGAATTTATACCAAACTTCATTATATAATCGATCTGCATAACTTTGTATTACGATTAACAAATGAGGAGTGTGGGTAGGAGGATGAAGAGTATCTTACTACCTATTCTCAGACCTCAGGCCGTTTTGGAGAAGTTCGATGACAAACACGTGACCCAAGATTCGTATTCGATTAACTGTTTGCTGTTGTGGAAGGAGTAGAGTCAAGAGAAGGAGTCACGGGGAAAATTGTAGATAGAAAGTACTAATGTAAGTTCAACCTTTACATAACGTATCCTATCAATTATTCTCACTTAATATCATAATTTTATTTTACAATTAAATAGTAATTCATGTCTAAATACACACGTTTAATTCTGGTTAGACACGTTTAATTATGTGTATGATAGTTATTGTTCTATGACGCTAACTAACAAGTTTTTTTCAATTTTGTTAATACGAATCTTAGTCTGACATAATATCTATGCAACAAAACCTCATTATAACAAATATTTTTTATGCGCCTGCACTTTCGTTATATCAAAGTTGCATTGTATAAGGTTAGTTAAACATATCTGTTTGTAACGGTGGCAGCAAAGCTTTCCCTATCGGTTTTATTTATAAGAGGATTACCGCACGCAATTAATTTCCCCGACGACATCGTTTCTGCCATTAATTAGGTGGAACAGCCTTCAGCAATGAGGAAATTGAAATTCTTAGAAGGTGAGTACCATCATGATGACCTAAATAACTTATCTCATAAATCTCTTAAAGGGAGAACGTGAAATAAATTGCTTTTGACTTTATCTAATTCAATCCAATTAAAATATATTAATTTACCGTAAATGTATATCGTCAACATAATAATAATAAAAAGAAGGTTACTACATATATATTGGTTAATTGAAATGTTATACGTAAAATATTTTTATTCAGGAAACGAACATAAAACCATTTTATCTTGAAAATATTTATAGGATTTTCTTTTAGTAATAAAATATATTTCGATAGCGATAACGTTTTGTTTTAAAAGTAAAGAATGTTATACTATCTTATCTAAATATTGCTATTTTGTGGTTTATTTACATCTTTTCTTACTCATGTCAATTCTTTATCTTTAATAAAATACTTTTTGAAGTAAAATTTCTTTAGGCATATTTTTACGGATGAAACGCGTGATTAGCGTCATGAAGATATGTATCATTTTTTATGCTAATTCGTTTGAAAGTTAGGTAGTTTTAATATTTACAAATAACATGTGGCCTTTTAATTTTCTACTCGTCACATAATAATTTAATATACCATTTCTCATAAAATATTAAATAAAAATATTACATAAATTCTCTTCTCTAAACTTTAAATTAAAAACAATATTTAATTAATTTCTAATAAAAAATTTCTAATATTGACAAAAATCACGTGGCATTTTTATTTACAATTCGTCATTTGAGATTTCAATAAATTATTTGCATTAGTTTAATGACAATTAAATTCATTAAAATTTCTAACATATCTATTTTCCCTTCCCTCTAAGTCTCGGAAATCTAGTTAATAGAGTTTTAGATTAGTATAAATATAAAGAAGACTTTAAAATTAGCTTGCCAAAAAAAGTTTCACTTCTTACATGTGTACTTTGTACGCACGCATTTTTAATTTTTTAAAATTGGAAAAACACTTTGAGGAGTTGTAAATACATCTAAATCTTTTATCTTACTGGCATTCCAGAGCAGTCTTGGCTGTTTTTTTTACAAGCTTCAGCTTCTCTTTCTTGAAAAAGTCTTTGTTTTCTTACCGATAATAATCATTAAACAACTCTCGTGAAATGAATAGTATCATTTTACAAAGTTCTAACGAAACTTTCATAACGAGTTCTCTCCTATATTTAGTGTGTTGGAAGATAACATTGTAATAATATTTCTCAAACAATATTACGCGTTTCGTTTTCAAAACCAATGAAGTTTTCAAATTAACTCCGGGTGACTCCTGTTTGTTTGAGAAATTTAATTCAAAATTGTAGGGATTACTAAGTGGGCCGGTCGCTATGGAAAAATGCTCGCAACAGAAATGGAAAAAGAATTCTCCGTTATTTGCTACGAGTACAACTGCCGAAACAAAGCCGTTGCTATGAAATAATGCGCAGTCTTGTTTATAAAAGAATGCGAGATATGCTGCTATTGGCTCCTTGTTTAGATTTTCCCGAAAGGTATTTGAATATTTCATTTCTATTTGCGTTTGGCTTGACCGTAATAAAACATTTACAATCTGCGATTTCTTCCCCTCGTCAAATTCAATTAAACATTCAATGCAGATATTATTTGCGAGGGTGAAGCATATTGTAGTAATAACATTTTATCTTTACGATGGTAAATATTGTAACAAGTTCCATTTTGTTGTTAACTTTAATATAATATAATTTTCCTTTTTAATAACATGTGAAAGTGATATTGAAAGGAGAGTGAATGCAGGCAATATGTTTAATGGTGCTCTGCACGCCTTTATGAATAGCCAGATGGTGTCGCGAAGGGCTAGACTGGCTGTGCATGATGAAGTGTTGGTGCCAACACTTATGTATGGTAGTGAAAGTTGGGTATGGCAGAAGAATCACAAAAGTAAAATTAATGCGGTAGAGATGAGAGCGTTGAGAAGTATGAGTGCATTAAAACTGAGTGACAAAGTAAGAAAAAGTGTGATAAGAGAACGTTGTCGTGTAAAAGAAGATGTAGTGACTAAAATTGAGAAAGGTATGCTTAGATGGTTTGGGCACTTAAAGAGAATAAATGAAAGGAGACTGACAAAAAGGATTTATGAGTCAAGAATGAATGCGAAAGTTGGAAGGGGAAAACCAAGGCGAACGTTCCTGGACCAAATCCAGGACATTTTAAATAAGGGTCAAGTCAAGAGTACTCTAAACCGACGAACTTGTATGATATATGAAGGTTTAATGAGAACGAAGAAAGCGAAGGAGATATGCAAGGATCGTGGCAAGTGGAAGGACGTGGTCTGTGCCTACCCCTATGGGTATTAGGCGTGATGTTGTATGTATGTATAATTGTTAAACAAATTGAATCGTAAGGATTTATAAATGTTATGTCTGTTATTCTTTTTATTTAATTTTTGAAGTGAAACTTCTTTAGGCGCATGAGGGTAAAATTTTTCGGATGAAACGCCTTTTTAGTGTCACGAAGGTGTGCAGCGTGTTTATGCTAATTCGTTTGAAATTAAGGTAGTTTTAATATTTACAAATAACATATGGCATTTTAATTATTAAATATACTATTATTATAAAACAAAATAAAAATACATCATAAATTTTAATTGTTTTCGACAATTAAATTCATTGAATTTCTTAAATATATTTTATTTTCTCTCCCTCTAAGTCTCGGAAATCTAAAGTTTTAGATTTGTTTAAATATAAACAAGACATTGCCAAAGAAGTATCACTTCTGACATGTGTACTTTGTACGCACGTACTTTTAATTAATTTATTTGTAATTCATTTTCCAGAAAAGTAAAATGAATCGAATTTGATTTTTCAACTTCCAACGAGAAATTAAACATGTATTGCGACCATTGCAATATATAAATTAAAAACAAATCTTTGTATGTTTGTTGTATATGCAAGCTTCAACTTTTAATGCAATTTTGATAGAGTTTTTGTTGGCTTGTAAAGATTTCTGAGTTTGTTAAGATCAAGGTCATTCCAGTTGTAAATGAAACACAAATATACCAACTAAAGTATCCACTTGTATTAACTTTAGCCTCCTAGTTCAAAACGTCGAGTTCATGTCATCAATCAGAACAACTTGATGTTTTAATATTCCTGGTTTCAAGTCGTTGCAAGGAGTGTTTTGGCTTTTCTCCAGAACTGTTTCCACCTTTCTAGTTCTGGTTGCCAAATAGCCCACCTGTAATTTGTTTGCGTATATTAAAGTGTTTTGTAAGTTCATTATGCTCAAAGTTATGGAGGCTCTTTCTTCTGACGTACGGTTAACAATAGGTCAGAAGTCTGATATTTATTTTCATTTAAATCTGATTGACTGCCGGGTTGTGATTGACTGTGATTTGACCTGGTAAGTGATGATACAGTTTTAGGAGTAGTCCACTAGCCTTTCGGTAAAGTAAATCTTAAAAGTTTCTATATAGCATCGTACCGGAACACAAATGTTTTGCTTGGAGGCCCGTTTAAGCAGTTTTGGTAACTAACCGCGGCCGAAGTCTTCCATTAGTCCTTATTAGACAAATTAGAAAATTTCTTAAATTTGCACTGTCGATTCTCAAACCTAGGATCTTTGCTAGTGAAAGAAGTACTCATACCTTTACCCCAGCGAGGCCTTCACGTAAGAATAAAGAATTTATTAATTTATGTTACGATAGTACTTACAAGATTAGATAATACTGCTCTGCTAAATGTGCCTATACGCTTGCAACTATAGAAATATTTTAATGGATGGAGTTAGAGCCTATTGATAGTGATGGAGAGAGTCTATTTTATATCGTATAATATCCGGAAACTGAGATGAAAATATATTTCCTTTCAACCATTAGAAAAGACCAATAAAAATTTTAAAAATATATATTTGTGATCAATGAAAAGCTTTTGTTTTGAAACATTAAATTTATATATATATACGTCTAGCTTCCGTATTTATAGATTTATAATTTTTGGTTAGTATACTTTTTTTTGTTACAAAAAAGACTGACTTTAGTTGGTTTATTCTGATGCTTTGAGCCATTTCGAAGACTAATAATAAATTGCTGCAACATTGATTATTTTATTATGAACGAATCATTTGTGTCTCTAACACATAAAACATTTAAATTTTAAAACAAAAGCTTCTTCATTGAACGCAAATATTTTTAATTTTTATATTTGTACCGGAACATAAATCTCTTTGTTTAGCGATACGTTTTTGCTGGTAGAGTGGTAACTCAGACAAATTAGAAAATACAATTTTCTATGTTCGCCCTACTGGGTTTGAACCCGCGATCTCTACTAGCAAAGTCAGTACTCGCATTAATACACCAGCTAGGCCGTCAGTTGCGTTTCTTCTCAGCAATATCAACTTTCCTAACTGGTGGTACATGTATTACCAACGGACAGATTATCGACGATTCAAAAGTGCTTATATTAATTTAGGCACATTGTTTTACAAATAAGAAACCCCCCTTGCGGGTGGAATTTCGTAAAATGCGTTCTTAACTGAGCTCTACTCGGCAAAAGGAATAATCCTACCAAATCTTAAGTCTCTACGTCATATGGTTCCAGAGATATCGTGATGAGTCTATAGCTACCTGGATATCTTTTATATATATATAGAAGATATATATAATGCATGTTCTATTATGAATAGAAAACGCGAGTATTAAAAAAAATCTTAAATGATTCATCTATAAATCTGAATTTAAAATCGACTGGCATGCGCACTCATTACTCGCGTGATATGCTGAGTGGAGAAAAGCGATTTTCAATCCGCAGCAGTTTTCCACAATAATAAGTCACTTGACGCAGTACCCGGAGGCATCATTTCATCCAAATTACTATGCTATTGTTGCTGAGATATTGTTCGCCACCTCTTGAATATGTGCGAAAGGAAATGAAATGGTTTCCCGGCGTCCGTCAGCGTTTGTTCGGCTCTCGGCGAAACGGAAACACGAGCGGTTCCATTCAAAACGTGTCACATTAAATGAAGCAACATGCATTACGCGTGATTGCATTCTGGATTAATCTCACTTGAAATATGATGAAAGTTGTGATTGTGAGGTGACTTTGATCAACTAAATTGAAGTCTGCTATCTGTGAAATAGTTTTTAGTTGGAATAATTTACATTGGTAGAGCTTAAATGTAGTATTTTTCATTATTGTTAAGTTAACATTTGAATGTAATCTTGACTAATGGTAAGTGATATTTTAATTACACAAAAGTGTACAAGTTCATGGGCCTTATAGATGAAAAATATCTATCCCTAAACTAATAGGTAAATACGTGTCTTTTAGGTGACAGCGCCTTTCACAAATGTTAAGTACTAACAAGAGACAAAGTATAATATGTAGTAGACTAGTTACAGAAAAATAGAGAATTTAAATTCTCATTGTTCTCAGCACACATGAGGGTAAAACTTTTACGGATGAAACTCGTGATTAGCGTCACGAAGATGTACAGCGTTTTTTACCCTAATTCGTTTGAACGTTTGGTAGTTATAATATTGACAAATAACATGTGGTGTTTTAATTTGCCACTCGGCATTTAATCATTTAATATACTGTTTCATAAAATATAAAATGAAAATATTTTGTAAATTCTCTTTTCTAAATTTTAATTTCGAAAACCAAATTTATATAATAATTTCTAATATAGACAAAAAACACGTGTGATTTTTATTTACAATTCGTCATCTGAGATTTCAATAAATTATTTGTATTAATTTAATTGACACTTTTAATATTTTAATGACAATTAAATTCATTAAATTCCTAACATATAGTCCTTTTTTCCTCCATGTAAGTCTTGGAAATCTAAAGTTTGTATAAATATAAACAAGATTAGTTTGCAAAAAAAGTTTCACTTCTGACATGTGTATTTTGTACGCACGCACTTTTAACTTTTTTTTGGAACAGTTTGGGAGAGAAGAGGGAGTTTTCCATAAACAATTTTATTATATAACAACATATTAAGTGTGTAGACTAGATGACTTCGGAAAAAGGCTGTATTGTTTGTTTTTAATTAAATGTAACTTGTTTTAATAAAGAACTTCCACTTCAAGATTATACTGATTTCAAAGCAAATTTGCTTTTACAATTTAAGACATATTATAATTTATTTTGTATTATTTACAATTCTTTTACCTTTCTTCAGATACTGTTTTCAGTTTTTGCGTATTCTTCCATTTATCCATAATCTTGACGGTACCATAAATGAAATATGAAGAAATAAGAATTACATAGACTACTACATTTTTTTTAAACAATTATTATAACAAATGTGAGGTAAGAAGAGTCTGTAATATATACGTTTATATGAATGGCGTTCGCGTTTCTGCGAGTTTTATATAAACGCAATACTCAATAAATCACAACAACTTCAAGAACTATAAAAATGCTCTGTGAAAAATAGGAATAAGAAAAGTATCGATGAATTATACATTTCGAACCAACGGATTGGCACTGTGTCGAGAAAGTTTCTTTCCTTGGCAAATATTACTCTATTTTATTCATACATCTCAAAGTGACTGCATAAATTGTATCAGAACAGAGCAATAAATAATATAGAATACAAAAATTATACTTCTGTAAAAATATTATAAAGTGGACTAATTAAATTAAGGAACCTTGATGGCTCATTGGATATATAGATTTCTATTGGGAGTTGCGCGTTCGAAGCCTTGGCAGACACTTGTAAGTTACATTTAAAGAACTTATGTGCCAAATCTAATAATATAAAATTTCCCTGTCACTCCTCCGAAACGGCTTTACCGAGTTGTACCAAATTTTATATGTGTATTCAGTAGGTCTGAGAATCGGCCACTATCTATTTTTCATACCCTTAAGTGATAAGGGTTGTCCACCCTTAAAGTTTTTATTTTTTTCTGATACAGCATACAAACATACATACAACCCTAAATTTTCACCTTTCTTTCACCAACCCCTATTTTTTAATAGCGATAATAGTAATTATATGGTAAAACAACGTTTGCTGGGTGAGCTACTTTTTATATAATATTCATCATTGCATTTACAGGAAAATGACCGAAAGATGGACCAACAAGGTATCGTAGTGGTATTCAAGAATCGGGAAAAGACGCAGTGGCAGATCAGTAAAGAGATGGGAGGACGATCTGCCTAAAAGTTGGCGAGCGAGATCTAGAGGAGGCCTATGTCAATGACAGCCTGAGCCGATGCTGAAAAAGAAAATCATAATTATAATAATAAAGATATAGATAATTAGATTAAAATATATAGGTTAAAGTAATTTTAAATTTATATCGGTCAGAGACTAAAGGCTATTTTTATTTTATTTTTTTAACAGTTAAGTAATGTTTTCGTTTTATTTAGTTCTTTTTCACTGAGTAACATAGGCTATTTGTACTACAAAAAATATGAATCACAAAGGCTACATATACTTAATTACATACGAGGAAAAAAAATTAGGTACATCATAATAAGCCGCATCCAAATACACTTAAAAATAACTAAACTGCTAATAAAAATTATCGTAAATATTTGATCGATGCAATCGCGAGCGTAAGTACCCCCAATATTACTTTCAAATCTATGTAATGGTTCTGATAGACACGCGGTGACCCGAAGCGGCTAACATCCTTGGGCGTAATTCCTGAGGGTCATCAGGAAGATATAATGCCATTTCTGTACCCTTGATGTCTTTTTAAGTGCGGACCCACTTAACCCTAACGCGAACTTCACTATTGGCCACGGTTCCGAAAATATAAAGACCGTAAGAAAATTTGATAGCTCAGACTTAGATAACTCATGCGACTTAAATTGACCGACAAAAGACTTTTATAAAGGCTATTACATCAGCAGTACTTCGTTATCGATATATCAGAACTTTGTTTGTCTATACATAGTACTATATAAAACAACAACAAAAGGTGTAAAAACTAGAAAATAAAGTAAGGAGATAATGTTAAGTAAATTAAATATAATAAAAGAAAAATATAACTTAATTGATACCTCATGGAATCTTATTTCCAATATGGTCCATAAGAACTTCCGAACATTGGGAAAATATTGAAAAATTCTTAATAAAAAACTCAATATCAACTCTTCAACTTGCCCGACCCGTAACTCGAACCCAGGACCTCATGTCATGTTAACCACTAGACCAATGAGGAAGACTATATAACCAATAAGATAGATCACATGACCAATGAGGCGGCAGACTACAGAGTAATCTTTATTTTGTTGTGTCAAAAACTTAATAATCATTAATCATTGATTTATACATTTTGTTTTTTATGGCCTCGAATCGCGAATTCCTCGGTACCAGTGTTTAGCATTTCCCGTGAAAAATTGTGACGATTTAGTTAGTAGATGATCTTTACTAATGTTTTTATTTAATGAGTATTCATTAACATTCATTAAGAAAGCGCGCACACAGCTGTTCCCGTGAAATGTTGGAATAGTTTTATCATAATGGTTAACGCAGTTTACTTGAATAGTAGGCAAGGCAATGCTTTCCACAACAGACGCAGAAGTGGATGTACTTGGTTGTGTGGGGGTACTGGGACGCTGTAATTAAGCTAGTCTAGAATATAAAATGCTGAAGTCTTTATTCACTAGTTTCGAACTCGTACTAATTGTAGAATCCGCGGAATCAATTCTTTTTAGTCGGTGATACACATGGTAACACAGCGCGCGAGCTCGTTCGAACAAACTGCCATCGTATTTATCCTGTAACTGTTTGATGCGCATTGACAGCTTTTTTATTGTATTAGCGGCACCCGCAAGATTCTCAGACGGTTCGATACCTGATTCAAGTATATCAGTGCTCGGCAGGGACGGTATTAATTTGGATATTTGTTCTTTTTAACTCAATAACGGTATTAGCCGGTTCAACGCCTCGAATTAATACTTCGTAGGTCAATGCGTTTTTATTTAGTAAGAAGTATTTAATGGAGTGAGTTCCCATTTTTAATAACTTAGAAAAAAATAAACACAATTATAAATTAAGTTAAACAACAAGTTAAAAAAACTATAAAACTATAATTGAAAGAATCTGAATATGTCAAATACTGTTTACAAAAGCTTAATATACGATTCAGTGCTTAATAATTAAAATTATAATTTATAGAAAGTTAGAACACTGTAGCAAAAAGAATTTAAACCATATGAAAAAAAAACGCAAAGCCAAAGGAGAATCTGAACTGCTACGTATTCTTATTTATACGTTTTAAACAATAATGTAATATAATTTTGCCAAAATTACAATATGTAGGTAGCAGTAACAATTCTAACATCAGCGGCATTGAAAACTACATGTAACATATATAGACAAAAGTATATAAAAACAAGGGGGTACACAATAGAAAATAAGTAACAAATGTAAGTACCAGTTCGAAGATCACCTCCACGTTTACAATTATGCCACTATAGTGTTGTTAGAACAAGGGATTCCATAAATGCTGTTTGGCAACGAGAATTAAACAAAGGTCGCGGTCTAGCTTTGTTTCGCGGCAGACAAGGGTGGGTCAATAAAAGACTCCTTGAAGGGAAGATTTTATTGGCCTTAAAATCTAGTTGCCGCCCAACACTGGCGGTAGGAATAATGTCTCACTGGCCTGAATCCAGCACCCAGGTTCAGGGGCGCGATTGCAGTTGGTTGACTTTGGACGCTCTCCTCAGAAAAATCCAAGCTGAGGGGTTCGTTCGAACAAGTGGAGTCACTCAGTACGCGTGGTACTCCGACCTTAGGGTCACTTTGCACGCGTGGTACTCCCTAGCACTGCCGTGAACCTCAGCGGGTAAAGCGTGGCGTTAGTCTTATGTCACAGATTTATATCAATCGCGCACTGGAAGACCGAACAGGTAAAAAAATCCGGCGCGGCGAATAGTGACGTTCGAAGGTCCGTGCGTTACCGCTAAAAACTATTAATTTTACCTACTTATTATATTATTTTTAAGTACAACGTTACAAGTTTTTTTTTAATTCTGTCACTGTTCTTCCACAGCAGCGACATGTAAAGTAATAAAATGTTTCTACTGATGAGATAGACTTTGAAATTATCCGGGGATGTGGGACAAATTGCTCATGAAAGGCTATAATGCGAATGTTATGTTAGACTAAACTTACTCAGTCACTCACTTATCACGAGATCCTCAAAATTTTAATATACAAACACCAAAGCTTTATATATATACACAGAACTACAGTAGATGAGCAGATCAGTCTTTAAATTACTTTATTTGAAGGTTTGCTTTGTCACAGGGTGAAATGAACGCAGGCTTTTCTTTGCAGGAAACATATATATTTGAAAGAAATGCTCTAAGGTTCTTTGAAGTTAAATTCGATTTAAAATGACGTTGAGGCTAAAGGTCGAATTGAAAATAGTCACAAAGGACTAAACGTGGTCGATATTTGGGAAAAGCGAGAAACCGGTAGTGAATCATTCTCCATAATAATGATTTTTTTAAACTACAAAAACGCTGTATTACATAAAAATATAACATTTGTTTTATTCAGTTTTATGTATTAAATTAAGATGTATAAGTATATAAATATACTAACTGAACCCGTTCGTCTGCGTGGAATTTTTTTAGGTAACTTTTTTATAAATTTAGGCAAACTCTTTTACCAAATTTCAAGTCTCTATGCCTTATGGGTCCAGAGATATCGTGATGAGTCAATGAGTCAATAGTTGTCAACTCCGAAACCCTTCTTGCGGGTGGAATTTCGTAAAATCCGTTTTTAGCTGACCTCTGCTCGGCAAAAGGAATATACCTATCGAAGTTAAAAGTACAGAAAGTATTTCAATATAGTAATGCCTGCCCCCCTAGTCAAGATGACATTTTAATGCTACGTCAAACGACTAGAACTCTACAATTTGGTCAGGTGATCACGTGACATATAGGTATCATACGCCATTCTCACACATTTTTTAAGCGTTCTACTGGTGTTAGCGTACTGAGAATGTTATCTTATCTATAGGCTGTAGTATACGTATAAAGGTAAGGAACGTAGCAGCCCATTAACGTCCCAGTGCTGGGTATAGGCCTCCTCATTCGCATGAGAGAGGGTTTTTTGAGCATAGACCCACCACGCTGCTCCAATGCGGATTGGTATGCATAGTACACAAGTGCACTCTCTATTCCTTCGCTCTCATAGTCCGGTGTGACGGAAATCCGACATCACCGGAGAGAGATCAGACGCAGGACCGACGGCATAACGTGTTCTCCGAGGAACGGGGATGGATCACACCGCCAACTTCCCAACCTCGGGCAAATATTGAGAAAATCTTAATATTGATTTTCGAATTGGCCCGACCCGGGTCTCGAACCCAGGACCTCATGTCTGTAGTCGAACATGCTAACCACTAGACCAATGAGGCGGTAAGTATACGTATATAAATAATTTTAAGTCGCAATTGTCTAAGTCTCAAAACTTTAATAGTAGTAGATGAGGAAAACAGTTTTTAAATTACATTAAACTATTAACATTAAATATACAATGAATTTTCAACTAATTTGATAAAATAAGTAATACTTTTTTCCGATTCTTCATAATTATATCACATACTTCACTCTTATTGTGTCACAAAAAGAATGTCCCTCTGCTCTCTTGCACCACAATTATTCATCCTTGTAGAACTCCCCAAATAATAACTTCGTCAATCACAATCGACTTTAAAATAGCTACTTCAAACCATTGTAATAAATCAATCAAACATAACCGGAATAGCATTAAATCATAAGTAAATGTAAACGCTATATTCAATCCAACAAATATAATTTTAGTGATCTCTCACAATAGCGAGAGTTTGAGCTAACAGAAGGGAAAGACTTCTTACTTTCTGTAAGAAAATAATATACCTTATTGCACTATAATGCTTAAAATAGTGGTTAAAACATACGTGCGAATTCGGGGTGGCTTTAAGCAATCTCTGCCAACTAACCTTTAACTGGATAAGGAATAATTTTGGAAATTGTGGTCGAGTGTGAAGGAAATACCATTAACTTTGTATATACATTGATATGAAACTAAGTGCAAGAAAATAAGTCTCATTCGGAGCACTTTAACACTATGAATATACAACAGATTCTAGAAGATGTGCAATGTCTTAAAATTGTCAGAGTAAGCTAATTGTAAGTAAGTTGACTTAACTTTAATAAGTACGCGGCTAATTTGTTATTCATTTTGAGACAGGCACGAAGCATACGTTGTATTTACTCTGTATGGTTAAGAAGTCTTTGCGTGTTGTCTCCGAAACTAGTTATCATCCTTCTTATGAATCAGATATGGCAAGAAATTTTGTTTTCTAGTATCATAACTTATATACGTAGATACAAATTACGTGGAAAGGTAGTTTAAACGTAATATAATTGTTACTATTTTAAACTGTTTGCTTTAAATTGTAAGGTATAATATACAGTTATTCATTATAATAAAAATATTTTAGTAAAGATACAATACAGGTTAGTGGCGTTGACATTACTTCATATTAAGGGAGATGTAGACTTGGGTGTAAGAGGATTTTTTTTGGCGCATTCGCATTCTCCGGGGTCAAAATATCCACTAAAATCCAGCAGAACTTTAGACATCGTTGGGTGAAGAGCGCTTGATGGAGTCTTAATCGTTCCGGTGCCGGATCCTTGGCATGGCTGCATCGCAAATCGCAGTGAAGGCAGTACGTAAATGGACAGTCTTCGGTTCTATGCTATTCCCCTGAAGATTGGGAGAGGCCCACCGCTGAACAATCGCCGCTTCTGCGACCAATTCTAAGTCAAGACGTTTCAGGGACCACCGGGAGCTTGCCCGATATAATAGAGACACCTTGTGGAGAATGGGTCAGATCAAACCTTATATAACGTTGATCTGAAAGGGTCTCCACCTCCCCCTCAACTCTCCACCTGTCCACTATGTTTGCGACATTTGGCGATGCAAACGAGAGGTCTACAATTGAACCGCCGTTAAATGAGAAAGGTTGTCTTAAGAAATACATTTTCATTTAACGTAAGGGCTAGACTTAATATGACGTAAAACAGAATACGTGATAAAATATTTAAAATAAAATGTTACCGTGATTGAAACTCGGTAATGTAAATATAAATATCAGACATATCCAGGTATTTATTGAGTCATCACGATATCTCTGGAACCACAAAGCGTAGAGACTTGAAATTTGGTACGAATATTCCTGTTGCTGATTAGAGGTCAGCTACGAATCATTTTAAGAAATTCCATCCGCAAGGGTTTAGCGGGTGTTATACGTCTGTTTCTTATTTTTAAAACAATTTACCTAATTTAATGAAAATGCTACCCAAAACAACATTTTACACAGACGAAATTGCAGCTAGTGTTAAATAAGCGACTTTAATCAAATATCTCAAAATATTTTCAATATGTTTATAATTTATAAGACAAGATTGAGGTAAAATAAAGTAGCAATCGAGTAATATTTTATTTACAATAATCAGTATGATTATAATATTAAAATTATTATATTAAATTGTTGCAAAGACGCTGTGAATATTTAAATTAATAACAGCCTTGCTTGAAACCGCAATTTGAGTTTTCGCAACACAAATAGTAATAAGCTTGAGAAGTAACTTGAACTTTACCGGATTTCAGAGTTGCGCCGAATAATCCAACAAAGCGACACAAACTTGAATGTTGTTTGTTGAACATTCTTGACCTACCTTCAAAATTACTATATAATATTTAAGAGAAAACAGCAATTTACAGGAAGGGGAAGTATACACAAAACAGACTGCATATTTAACGAGAAGCATAAATGTGAATTTTTCACATTACACCGTATAAAATAGGTACGATGATCATATAATAATATACTAGAAACCTGTCCTGGCTTTACACTGGTGCATTTTTTGTTGATACGTTTGCGCGGATACTATTTTTATGATACCTCCTAAGATATTTTTAAAAGCAAAATATTTTTAGTTTATGTATGAATAATTCATACATAAAATAAAAACATTTTTGTTGAACAGATATTTTTTTTTTCTCTCCCAGCCATTTCTTTAGTAATCCTTCTTTATCAATATAAGTAAGTTTTTAGATTTAATAATATATTAGTTTAATTGTAGATGTATAATATTTTTTAATGCATGCCAAGTCAGCCTATAAGTGGGATATACAATGTATAACTTTAGTATATATTTATTAATATTTAGCATTAGTATAAACATTGTTTATAACGTTGGCTTCCTAATAAATAAATACATAAATATTTATTTACATTATAAGCTGTATGAATCCCAATAATGGGCATGAAATGCTTAAGATTGCCATAATATAAAGATTTTAAGGACTAAAATTGCATCTATCTTAATAACTTTCTATTTGGCGCATTGTACATGGTATTATTTTTGAAAATAAAATGGATATAGCTAGCTATCCTTAAAAGATAAATGTATGTTATCATGGATTTACTTGTAGATCTATAGAGGAGATATAAACACATAAGAAAAAATATTCCACCTATAGATTTCTTATACCTATAAAGTTTATTGCGCTTTCGTAGATTTAGAAAAGGCCTATGATCGAGTGGTGAGGAATGAGCAGTGGTTAACGTTATCTACGTATGGGGTGAGCGGTTGTCTGTTTCAAGCATTAAAGTCTCTCTATGAGGGTTCTAGTGCTTGTGTCAGAACAAACGGAGTGTACACGGAGTGGTTTCCTGTCGAAAGAGGTGTTCGACAGGGATAAGTTGCGTGATATTGAAAGGAGAGTAAATGCAGGGAATATGGTAAATGGTGCTCTGCACGCCTTTATGAATAGCCAGATGTCTCAGAGGGCTAGACTGGCTTTGCATGCTGGAGTGTTGGTGCCAACACTTATGTATGGTAGTGAGGGTTGGGTATGGCAGAAGAATCACAAAAGTAAAATAAATGCGGTAGAGATGAGAGCGTTGAGAAGCATGAGTGGATTAAAACTGAGTGACAGAGTAAGAAATAGTGTGATAAGAGAACGTTGTGGTATAAAAGAAGACGTAGTGACTAAAATTGAGAAAGGTATGCTTAGATGGTTTGGGCATGTAGAGAGAATGAATGAAAGGAGACTGACAAAAAGGATTTATGAGTCAAGAGTGAATGCGAAAGTTGGAAGGGGAAGACCAAGGCGAACGTTCCTGGACCAAATCCAGGACATTTTAAATAACGGCCAGGTCAAGAGTACTCTAAACCGACGAACTTGTATGAAAGGTTTAATGAGAATGAAAGAAGCGAAGGAGATATGCAAGGATCGTGGCAAGTGGAAGGATGTTGTCTCTGCCTACCCCTATGGGAATGACGCGTGATGCTATGTATGTATAATAAGCTTTTTTATGAAAGCTCACGGACTGCTTCAACTGTTATCGTTATTTTTCAACCGATGTACACAAAACCTTTCTTCTGAATTACTCTTGCTATCATAATTCATGTCAGCATAAGAATCCGTTTAGTAGATTTGAGTTTATCGCGCACAGGGAGACAATTAGAGAGACAGGATTTTGTTTAATAATATGTAAGGATATCGTATATTCTTAAAATAAATCGCATTAAGATCTAGGTGAACTTATATTTCAGTTTAATCCATTTAAGCCGTCGGTAAAATTTTAAAGTGCGGTACTGGAATCTGTTTTCATTATTGTTAAGAACGATGAAAATCTTTTCAGAAAATGTTTCCGTAGCGTATCCCATTGAACAAAAGGTAACGGTAGCAAAACATTTTAAAGTCGCTCGGAGACGATTTCAGCTATATTTTTCTCAAATTGCCTCACTTTGGAGATCGTTACTTACTCAGAATATACGTAATCTTACGGGCTTGAAAACGAGCCATAACTTCTATATAGGTACCACAATTTACGATACCAAACAAGTCGTTATAAAAGTTTTAAGGCAGATTACTTTGGTGTAACTGTATCAACGTTTCCTTTGTGATGCTTTGTAAATTACTTTATTTCTTTAATATAAAGAAATATTGCATATTTTGGTGTTCTTAAAAGGAATCGTTGTGCCATTTGTGTAATAGGAATTCTGCATATCTTTGAGCAGCATGTTTATAATCAAAATATTCTTTTTTTAATTCATATTTTCACAACTTGCTATCGTAATAGCAAATTGTATTTTCTAATTTGTCAAGGTCTTGTCTGGCACGGTACACCTTACCAGCCGTGTGTGTCATCAAAAAATCCGGTTTTGTATAGAGATCAAGAGGTAAATTACCTTTTATCAGGTTAGAGCACTACAATCTTAGCCTTTATCAATACTTGTGAACGCGTGAGATCACCGTGAAGTCATATAGTTTAAGATGATAGAGGTAATTTACCTATTAATGGTTTTTATTCAGTATCTTACAGGAAAATAAATGAAAATTTATTAGAAATTTCATAACGAAGTTGTGATATTACATTTTATGTAGCACTACATTACATATGATATTTTGAATGAAAATTGTTTAATATCTATCCTCGTTTCCCTTTCTCGTTTTGAGTAATCAGCTTAAAAGTGGACTTAAAATTCGCAACAAAAAGCAATCCATCATGAAGTAAAACTTGCTTTAAGTGTAATTAGGGCTTGAAATTTTAATGACATTTGTTATACATTAATCACCATAATAAACTATACTTTGCACAACGTCAAAAATTGATTTTGTTTTAGCTGAAGGTTTCCTCTAAAATTTAGTGTCACTTGATTAAGCTTTGTATCGATATGATATAGATCCAGCAGATACTTTATGATCCAAAAAGATTGAATACTTATATTACAGCTCAGTTCTAATATATGAACATAGTTTTGTTTTAAATGTAGATGGATGGGAAGAGAGGGAGGGGTGAGAGAGAATGCAATTTGCTTGCAATTTAGGCGAACAGTACACACAAGCGGATTTAGTACTAAAATAACAGACTTTCGGTATAAAAAGACTGTAATATTTTTAAATTAATATAATCAACGAGCGCATACTAGTAAGATAGTTTATTTTAATATAGGGCTAAAAGTTCTTCAACCCACTGACACAGTTTGCAAAGTTTTACTTTCTCTACAATTATTTAAATTGATACACTATTTTTAAAGTATTATATAGTCATATTTAAAGTAGTATATTTTATTACTTGCAACTATGCTATATTTAAATAATTTTATCGGCTTTTCAAAAGGAAAACCAAGTCACTACTTCGTTAGTTTCGGTATGTTGCTAACGAAGGGCGATGAAAATCCAAAATACTAGATACATACGTATTCAAAAGGAAATCGTCAATCATTTATACTTTGTCCTGCTATTTAAATTTTACACACGACTTCTTCAAAGGATTTTAACTAAGTGTGATAATACCGTATATGTTCTACACATGATTACTATTATGACTTCCTCAATGAATGTTATGGTTAAACACGTTTTTTTTCTTATAACATTTGACGAAACTAATTTCGGAAAAAATACAACATTTTACTACTCCATTGAAGATTTATAATACACTAAAACAGAAAAAGCCTTTTAAGATATAGCTAAAAATGGACGGAGCACTTATATTATCGTCTATTCCCTTAAACTACGTGGATAAGCAACTGGTAAATTGGGAGTCTACACTCATCAAGTCTCTTGGCCGATTACAAATTATATAGTGAAAAGAAGGATGATAGCAATTCTTATATCAAAATTTCGCCTGTTTAAACACTAGGGTATTAGTAAAATAATTTCCATATAATATGAAAACGTTTTACTGTTATGAATTCTTTTCATAAAAATCAGGATGTTTAACAATTTCTACTTTTTCTCAAGTTATTCATGATCTCCTTGACGACCAGGAGAATGCCCCTGGTCGTGTTTTGTTAATGAGGAAAATTAGAGAACAAAATTGTGGCTTTAACAAAAATATATAAGAACTAGCGTTGCCCGCAGGTGTCTCGCGCGTAATTTCCGATTCCGGGGAAATATGAGGAAACCTGTTTATCGAATAGAATTGTTAATGTGAACTATTCTTGAATCTACCTGAGTACATACAAAAAAAACATCAAAATCCATCCAGTCTTGTAGATAATGTTTATTCACAATAAGAAGAATTATGTATGTCGGAGAAGTAATGTTAATCTTGGTCGTCGGTGGGTAATGTTGGTGCAATCAAGCACTATTAACTAACTCAGATTATATTGTCCAATCACTTAATGTTCCCGATATCAAATTACACATATACATTAACTCATCTACGGTTTGCCGATGACTCTCGAAGATCTCAATACAATGCTCGACGACGTCAGCAGAGTTTCTCAACAGGTAGGCCTGAAAATGAACATGGATGAGACGAAAATTATGTCTAACATTCATTATCGTTGAGAACTCGGCTCTCGAAATTATTGACGAGACATACCTGGGACATATAGTGCAGCTAGGTAGGTCCAATTTCGCGAAGGAGGTCGACCGCTGAATCCCACTCGGTTGGGCAGTGTTCGGGAAGCTACGCCAGATATTTTCGTCCGATATCCCCCAATCCCGTGCCATCGTGACAAAAGTCTTCCAACAGTGCGTGTTGCCAGCGGTGACCTACGGTTCTGAGACGTGGTCGCTGACTATGGGCCTCATTTGAAAGGTCAGAGTAACTCAGCGTGCGATAGAGGGGGCTATGAGTTTCGGCTCGGAGTTTCTCTACATGATCAAATCAGAAATGAATCAGAGATCCATAGTAGAACCAAAGTCACCGACATAGTCCTACGAATCGCGAACCTGAAGTGGCATTGGGCGAGGCACATAGTCCGAAGGACCGATGGACGTTGAGGGCCGAAGGTGCTGGAGCGGCGACACTGCACCGGACGGCGCAGTATAGGCAAACCGCCCCACAAGGTGGACCGACGATATAAAAAGGGGCGCCGGTAGCCGCTGGAGCCAGGCGGCGCAAGATCGGGTCTTGTGGACGTCATTACGTGAGACTTATGTCCAGCAGTTGCCGTGCATCGGTTGAAGCGACGACGATGACGACGACGATTAATAGTAATAGAAACGCGCGACAGTTTCAATAGCCGACCGCTCTGGCGAACCGTTACTCGAGAACTGTCGAAAACGCCGCCGGCCTGTAAGTCATTGCGCCGGTAGATGGCGCTGGCGTTCTGGAAATGGAAATTATTTGATTCTGACTTGTATAAATATGTACAATGTGCATCACAAAAACAACTGACAGAAGATATTTATTTATTTATGCACCACTTAACTTGTAAAATTAAAAATAAACATAAAAATTAGTATACAAAGGACACCTTATCCCTAATGAGAGATCTCTTCCAGAAACCCTACAAGTGGGAGAATTTAATCGAGAGGTGGTGTGGTGGTGTCTTATGTCTACAGGTGTTTTTTTAAACGGACGTGAAAATAAATTTATGTATATACATAAATTTATGTTACATACAGAGATACATACACAAAGATACATACATGGATACATAGGTCCATAAATATATACGAAGGAAATATTAATAACATGCAATGTGTAAGAGATAAAAATATACAATAATACTTATTTGGCGTTAGAGAATAAATACTTTTTTAGTCTGTTTTTGAATAGGAATAGACCAAGGTCATCCTTGAATATGTAAGCGGGCATTGAGTTCTAGAGCTTCGTTGCAATCACAGTGAATGATGTTCCATAAAATACCGTGTTATATAGAGGCCATTCCAGTGGGCCAAAAGTAACACACAAGCGAAGTGGCCTGGTTCTGGGAGGGCGCAAATTGAAGCGTTCTTGTAAGTAACTCGGCGAAGAATTTCTAAAGATTTTGAAAAGAAGTAAGGTCATGTGCATATTCCGGCGAAAGCGGATGGGGAGCCAATTCAACTCACGTCGGAAGTCCGAAATATGGTCAAATTTGCGCAATCCGAATATGAAACGGATGCACAAATTTTGAAGTTTTTCTAGTTTAGTGAGCAGCTCTTTGGTCGCATGGGGATAGCAAACATCATCATAGTCCAGTAGAGGGAGTAGAAGGGAATGAGCAAGTAGTTTCCTAGTCTGAAGAGGAAAGAAATTTTGCAACCGTTTTAGGGAATGTAGTGAGAAATGCATGCGTTTGCTGATTTCATTCACCTGAGAAGCTCAGGAGAGATTGCAATCAATAAGGACACCTAAATTCTTTACATGTTCGCAATAAGGTATTGGGATAGCATTGTAACTCAGAGTAGGCAACGTTTTAAATTCTATTTCGCAAAGATCTGCTTCCAATTACAATTGAATGTGACTTCAAAGATTTGACAACAAGTCCGAAACATTTAGCCCAAATTTGAATCCTGAACAGGTCATGATTTAATAGTTGTATAGACGTTTCCAGATCAATTATAGATGAGTGTCTATAAAGTTGAAGATCGTCTGCGTAAAGATAGTTGTGAGAAGTAACGACTTTGCTGATTTCATATATAAAAATGGAGAAAAGAAGAGGAGAGAGTACGCCGCCCTGTAGAACTCCGGCAGATAAATCTACCCGTCGTGAAGTAGTGTCATTACAGCGTATCATCTGCCGGCGTCCATGAAGATAAGACCGGAACCATCAATTACGGGAATAGCTACGTTAAGAGAGCGTATTACTTCTAACAAAACCTCAAACTCAACAGAGTTGAAAGCACTGCTGAAATCAAGGAGCACGAGGATTGTGAGTTTTTGATTGTCCATGGCATAGCGTACATCTTCGGTGACTTTGAGCAATGCAGTGGCAGTGCTATGGTAAGGACGGAAACCTGACTGGAAAGGACTAAGGAGATTATTATGCGATAAGAAAGAGAAATGCTGTTAGAAAATTATATCTTCGAAAATTTTTGATAGAAAAGGGAGGATAGATATAAGGCGAAAATGAGAAAAAGAAGTAGGATTTGATGTTTTTGGAATAGGTATCACCAGAGCTAATTTCCAAGCTTCGGGAAAGGTTTCAGAAGACATAGAAAAATTTAAAATGTGTGTTATTACAGTTAGTAGTAGATCAGTTTTAGGTGTTATCATATCTCGGCTAATGTTATCATCTTCGATGGCTTTAGAAGTAATTGATTGAATGCTCTTCTTAACATCACTCTCCGTAATAATGTAAAAGGTGAAAAGTCACGGCATGGTGCATTGGTATTTGACAGTTGCATAAGAGTAGAAGCTTTAGTGGCACCAGAAATCCTCATAGGTGGACTTGCAAAATGTTCATTTAAGGAATTAAGGTCATGAGTATGACTAAAAGCTACGGAGAATTTATCAACACCAAGTGACCTAAAAAATCTCCACGTTGCCGAAGCAGGGAGATTATTAATAGAGGAGTGAATATAGCGGCGCTTGGCAGTTCTACACATCTTGTTACAGAGATTCCTCATTCATTCCAGATTCATTCCTCTTATTAGACAGCCAGATATTCTACCGTGTTGTTTCTTTTGTATTTACTTTTGGCTTTGTCCCGCTTTTCCATAGCGTCTTTTAAGGTTTGAGTGAGCCATGGTACAGGTAGATATTTTATCTTGACAGGTCGTAGCGGCGCGTGAACACTATACAAACTAACTAGTGCATTATTAAAAATTGCTACCTTGTCATCAATGTTATTTGACTCAAATAGCGGGGACCAATCAATGTTGGATGCGTCAATACAGAGATTGTCTAGATTCATGCATTTAAAATTACGCCGCAAAATAACCCTTCTCTTCACTCTGGGAAAGGACAATTGGTAACGCATGAATATAAGGTCATGATAGGAGAATGGTGCAGTCAATTGTCCGTGAGTTAACACGTTCAGAGAGTTCGAAACTATGATGATGATGTCAAGTAGAAATGGAGTAGGATTTGGTGAGAAATGAGTTTCATTAAGAGGAAGGATTGATAAGTTATAAGAGGAAGTGATGGTTTTTAGTTTCCTTGCACGGAAATCATCCTTAACAAGACACGTATTTAAGTCGCCCATAAAAATTATGTTCTCATAACAGGGAGTGTATTTTTCGAGGAGAAGATCAAAGTGGTCAAAGTAGTTAATGTTAAGAGAGGGACAGTAGAGGACTCCAAGCAGAAGTTTTGTATAATGTAAGGAAATTTCAAGGAATAGGTATTCAAGATTATTAGGGAAAAAATTAGGGTATTGCTCAACAATAGAATACTTTATGGACTCGCGGAGATATACGCAAACACCACCGCCACGATGAGATGGTCTATCGTTGTGGTTTTAACAGTAAAAGTCACACTTTATATTGACCAATCGATTTCTTTTTATTCGATCACATTTTACAACAATTCCATTTTATTGAATGGATCGTTTGTATTAACGTTAAACTATCAAAGTTAGAAATACGACAGCGACCATTGAAACTCGTAAAATTATGAAGACATAGAAGTATGCTGAGCATAAAATTGTTAATAGCTGTCAATAAAGTTTATATCATCTGAGAGTGCACTTTGTTCTCCATCAGAGTGGAGCCCGTCAAAACTGTCATTAAGTAATTATGCACATTTCCGACATTCAGCGAGCTTAAATGAGACGCTTTAATGTAATGATTTAAAGCACATATTATAGAGCTCATACGTTACTGCACAAAACGCTTTCCTATGCGATTCAATCACATTTTACATAATATTAAACACTCGGCTTTAACTTTTGGCAATCTTTACTTATAACTTATACTTCATTTGTTATCCATTTATGTAGAACGTATCAACAGGAACCTTTATGTGAGATTACAGTCACCCAACCGGAAAATTTATTTCTTTCGTCATAAATAATAATATTTACAGTGTATGTGTAAAAAAAAGTAAGTAGCAGCCCAACAACGCTCACTGATAGGCACAAGCCATCTCATTCGTATGAGAGAGGGATTTTAGAACTAAGACCCATCACGCTGCTCCAATGCGTATTGGCAGGCATAGTACACAAATACATTCTCTATCCCTTCACTCTCCTTGTCTGATAACGGGAATCCGACATGACCAGAGAGATATCAGGCTCATGATCGACGGCTTAACGAGCTATGGGGATGGATCACACCGCCAACTTCTCAAATCTGGCAAATATTGAGAAAATCTTAATAGAAACTTCAATATCGATTTTTGAATTGGTTCGATCCGGGACCCGAACCCAGGAGTCCAGTGTGTGTAGTTTAATGAAATAATCATTGTCAATAATGTATTATCATGGATGTTATATTAAATCATAAATAAAACATAGCTGACGCTTTGACTACAAGTTTGTCAGTACTTTAGTCTACCAAAGCCGACTTTATTCAAACGAGTGTTACATAAACGAGCGTCACGATTGAGTCTCATTCAATACCCTTAAAATAAATTATGAGGGCGCCTAGAGTAGTCTTCTCTTCAAAATTCCTTGTAACGTTATAAGTGGACACATGTCTTGTATTTAAAAGATATCGTGTATATGTTTGAATGAAAAATATTTTATATTACAGGTGTTAGTCCTTGCTCTCAAGATTACCTTGACGTAAGATGTTTATACAATAGTGGTTTGGGTCAATGTTCACATAGCTAAAAGCTTCTCGCAACCTCTCGAGAGATTTTCACTTCGCTGTTAAATCAAGGAGCGGATACATAAGGTGGTATTTCTCGAGGCGACGTACGCAGTGAGTGGGTTCGTTACTTTGAAGGCTTTACCGTCGGCTGTCCTTGTATCATCAATACATATTTCTTTGATATTTTAAAGTAGGCTTTTCACACACGTAAGCCCATCGATGTGATTTATTTACAGCAATAGGAATAGAGAACAATACTGTTATTTATACCAGTGGGAACAGAGGAAAAAATAGCATGTGTAAATTGTATTTTTGATTACGGATATATAAGAGTTTTGTGGTTTCACCTTATGGTGAGTGAAAGCTTGTATTTCAATCAAGGCCTTAACTAATTACGGTATACAATATCCTAAAATTGTCCTGCGGCAAATAGAACCCGAGACTTCTGGAATACTAGCAACATTACGCTATATATGTAAGTAAAATGGAAAATAATGAGTTTCCTGTCTACATTATTTTAACCGAAATGTTATTGGCGTAAATTTTGATTAAAATTCTAGTTTTTAAATAATCTTTCTGAAGGCCCTGGTAACAATAATAATACAAACTTGTCCAACCATGTTAATTCCACGTAAAGATGTGTCCAAAAATCAAGTTCAATGGCCCCGGTAAGATACGCTGTATCTAATAAAATCCAGTTAAAAGGACTACAAGAGGTATACTTAAATAAAAATATATGTGTAAATTAATTTATATTGAACCAAAAGAAAACGTACAAATTATGTATGTTACGGCATTTTCTTAATTTCAAGTGTTGCAAAACTTTTCTATAAGAAACGTTTGAGCTTAGTGGAAAGTTGTAATGACTTTCTGACAGTTATGTGCAAACTTCGGTATCAAGATATTCAAGTATCCTATGTTCATTATAGAATATAAAGTTTAACGTATACTTTTGTAGTTACAGAACTAAAATAATAAATGACAAATTAAATTTAGTTGTCTTTAACAAATTGTATTGGAGAAACAGCGCACGCATTTATTTAAAAAAATGGTGACACTATAAATAGTTGCGTTTTAGATTATATAAGGTTTTTCCATTGTTTATTCCACTTTACTTTTGATATAGGTTACATAAAACATTGAATACAGAAACGCCTGCGAAAACTCATGAGGTAACTCTGGGAGACTTTATGGGAGAAGCAACGCACGTAATTGTTTCTGGAAACAATAACACTTTAAATTTCTATGATTTTAGCCTATACAATAGAAAACGGTAGAAAATAAAATAGAAAACGCTTACGTTTTCTATTGTATTTTCTACCCTACAATTGATATGAGTTACATTAAAACGTTGAATAGGGAAACACCTATGGAAACTCATAAGATATCTCTGAGAGATTTTATGCGCACGTAAGTGTTTCTAATAACAATGACATTTTCAATATTTTTATTAGTCAATATTATTAGTTTATATAAGCTTTACTGTATTTTCTTATCTACTATTTATATAGGGTACAGAAAGACATTGAATACAGAAATGCCTATGGGAACTCATGAGGTATCTTTGGGAGACTATGAGGAAGGAAAGCGAGCAGTTATTTCTAAACATGGTGATACTGTAATAAATAATTGTGGTTTTTGTTTTTATAAGCTTATTCTATAATATTTTCTGTTGTACTGTTGATATACTTTACGTACAAAGATTAAACATAGAAACGGCGACGGAAAGTCATAATATATCTCAGAGATTTTGTGAGAAAAGCAATGCACATAATTATTTCTAGATACAGTGACATTTTAAATTGTTATGATTTTAGTTTATATGAACAATTTCTATTGTTTTTTCTTTTCAATAGATATAGGTTACATAAAGATATTGAGTACAGAATCGCCTATGGAAACTCGTAACATATCTCGGAGATTTTGCGAGAGAAGCAAAGCACGTAACTAATTTTAATTTATATAAGATTTTTCTATTGTATTTTCTGCTATAGATATAGGTTACATAAAAACATTGAATACAGAAACGCCTATGGAAACTCATAAGTTATCTTAGGGAGATTTTATCATAGAAGCAACGCACGTAATTAATTCTAGAAACGGTGACCTTTTAAATTGTTATAATTTTAATTTATATAAGATTTTTCTATTGTATTTTCTGCTATAGATATAGGTTACATAAAAACATTGAATACAGAAACGCCTATGGAAACTCATAAGTTATCTTAGGGAGATTTTATCATAGAAGCAACGCACGTAATTAATTCTAGAAACGGTGACCTTTTAAATTGTTATAATTTTAATTTATATAAGATTTTTCTATTGTATTTTCTGCTATAGATATAGGTTACATAAAAACATTGAATACAGAAACGCCTATGGAAACTCATAAGTTATCTTAGGGAGATTTTATCATAGAAGCAACGCACGTAATTAATTCTAGAAACGGTGACCTTTTAAATTGTTATAATTTTAATTTATATAAGATTTTTCTATTGTATTTTCTGCTATAGATATAGGTTACATAAAAACATTGAATACAGAAACGCCTATGGAAACTCATAAGTTATCTTAGGGAGATTTTATCAGAGAAGCAACGCACGTAATTAATTTTCTCAGCGACACCGTTCAGGCTATTAATTAGGTGAAGCGGGCCTCTGGAAGTGATATAAGTGGAATCTTTCAAAGTTAATTAGCCCATGTACTTTACTTTTACTAGGAACAAAATTTTAATAAAGGACGTGAATGTCTTTGTATTAATATCAAAGTATTAAAATATTAACATAATATTTATACATTGTATTATGAAATAATTATTCTTTATTATGTACGGGTTAGCTTTAGCATGTGATCTGACATGGTTTCTATAGCATCGTACCACAAGGCAATGTTTTTGCTTGAAGGTACATTTTTGCTGGCAATGTGGTAACTGGCCACTGCCTAAGTCCAAGAAATATTGGTCCTGCAGCGAATCGAAATCAGGACTTTTGTTAGCGAACTAAATATCCATCACTGCACCAGACCGTCTGTCTAATATAAGCAATCTCTCTGAATGGCTAGTTATGATACAATTTAACATGGTAACACTATAGCCTGGTGGATTTACTACACTATTTCTTTAATTTATTTTACGTTTCTCACACAACAATTTATTGTATATTATCAAATGAAACAAAAATATTCTTGCTTATCTGATTAAAATTATATACATATAATATTTTAACGAGGGAGCTTTGTTATTTATTGAAATTCACGCAATACTGTACGGGTATTATTGACTTTAAGCATTACAGTTAATTAAGCCATAAATCACCAAAATAAATAAATTTTAATTAATAAATATTATCGCAACAGCGTTCGCGTACCTGTTTTCCATTTTAATGCTCATTAATCTCGTTTTGGTTATTGCCACAAAGGGGTTTTGCCCAATTATATTATTCATCTGAGTGGATATTAAGTGCTTGTTACTTGAATTTATGTGATTAGAGTCACGTGTGAGATTTCTATTACATCTACATATATAGTAGTTGTTCTCTGTGGTAATTCCGAATTAATTTTGATACAAAAGTACCCTTAATTACTTCTTATAACATCATTACTATCCAGTGAAAGCCATGTCAAAATCTGTTCAGCTGTTTCTGAGATTATCGGCAATAAACGTAAACTCACTCACTGTATATATTTTTATATGCATTGGGAGAAAAGTTGTCTTTCAAATGAATTCACAATTTATATAAGTAACTAGTAATCTAAGCAGTTATTCCTTATTAGTAAATAATATCGATGCTTTGCTTTGATGACCGCACAATTTCAAATTAACTAATAATAACTAATAATAAGTCAGAATCAATACAACCTATATATAATTTTTAATACGTTACTTTTAGTTTCCTGCTCGTTGAAAGAGTCGTACAAATTCTCAACATATAAAAGTTAAGATTAAAACTATGTAATTCTAATAGAAGTGTCGGCAATAGCAAAATTGATTTTACATCATGTGTCACACTTTATCGGTGCCTGAATGGCCTCATTTAAAGTTCGCGAGCAAAGTGCTCATTAAAATTGCGAAGCAACTACTAAGTGAATAGGTAGACTAAGGCTTTCCGTTGAATTAGTTTGGACTTTACTCACAAGGAATTTTAATCACGAAGGAAATTCGTTCTCATACCAAAAATAAGTTTGCTGCATTATTTTTTCTATAAAGTTTTAATACAGCAGTAGTGCTTCAATGCACCTGTTTATGCTTGCTATTTTATTTATTTATTTATTTAATTAATCAGACACAGGACCTACGGCGAAAGAACAGTACGTTGCCAACTTACCAACTTCGGGAAAATACTGAGAATTAATTTACAGAAAATCCAATATCAATTTAGAAATCATCCGACCTGGAACTGGAACCCAGGGTCTTATGACAGCCGAACAAGTTGATCACCAGACCAATCTTCATCAATATTGTAAATATGAAAGTGACTCTGTCTTTCATACTTACACGCTAGAACTACTGAAGTGATTTAAGTGTAATTTGGTACACAGATAACCTACTCTGATAAAGGACATAAAAAGGGTAGTGAGGGATGGAAATATCGTCGTTTAAAAGGCAGACGCTTGAAATTTATTTTTTAGACAAATGATTCTATTTAAATAAATATGACATTCAAAGTTTGTTAATAATTTAAAGTTTGTTAAAAGTCTGTTTATCGCGTTTTCATGCCAAAACTACTGATAAAATGAAATATGGTACACAGACAGGCTAGAAAAGGATATTAAGATCTTTGCAATGAAACACTGCAAAGAGCTCATTAATTAAATATAAAATAATTAGCCTAAATTGTTTAGAATGCTATCTAAAACACTATTCTATACGGACAAAGCCTTGGATACAGCTAGAAAGGATATAAAGCTTAATTTTCATATAGATCTCAAATAGAATTTTAACTTTTATAAGTGTTAAATAGTGTTCTGGCTTATTGTAATTCCTCCTATGTTATAAGAAGACAAAAGTATCTCAACTTCTAATAATTTTGGCATTTTAATATACTGAAAATGAAATATTAGCTCCTCTGGTAGTAAAAGTTAAACCAGAGCCTAGAGAAATCAGACACATGTGATTACCTAACCGCTTTCGATGAGTATACACATTCTTTCCCTTTTATACCGTGTGTTCTTTGATCCTCTTAGTTAATGATACTTAAACATTTGCTTTAATCTCCTTTGTTATNGGGGGGGGGGGTCCCGGGGGTGAATCGTGGGGCAGAACCGGTGAATACCCAACTACTGTTAGATGACCTAACATGGGAAAGTCTTTTAAACAGCGCACTAAGTTCTTTAAGGATTCATCTTTCTCACTCACTTCCTCATTGGTTTAGTATGTTGGACTACAGACATGAGGTCCTGGGTTCGAGTGCCAGGTCGGGCCAATTCAAAACTCAATATTAAGATTACTATTAAGATTTTCTCAATATTTGGCCGAAGTTGGGAAGTTGGCGGTGTGCTCCAGCGGTCTATGAGAGTGAAGAAATAAATAGTGCACTTCTGTAATAGGTCTGCCAATCCGCAGTGGAGCAACATGGTGGGTCTATGTTCTAAACACCTTCCTGCATATGAGTGAGGGCTGCTACTTACCTTTTTACTCGTTCTAATGGAAAGCTCGCAATTCCTAAAGAAATTAAACGTGCATCATCTTTAAATATTAATTTTTTTTCAAAAAAATCAACTTCTCTCTCTTTCAAACAACTTTTTTTTAAAGACGTCATGTATATATGGAATGTATTGTTAAATATTTATATATATATATATATATATATATATATATATATATATTCATATATGTGTTTTATTTTTATATACTATTCTCACTATCTACTTTTACATTCATAACTAAGTCACCTACCTCAAGGTTGACTGGAAAAATATCTTAAAATAGAAAACCATCTTGGTCTTGTTTCCGACCCTAATGTATATTATTTTAGTCTCTTCCTTTAAGTATCGTGTACAATAAAGCATAAATAATAAAAGTGCGTCTGTACAAAGTACACATGTTAGATGTGAAACTTATTTGGCAAACTAGTTTTTAAGTTTCGTTTATATTTATACAAATCTAAAATCATATATTTCCGAGACTTCGAGGTACGGAAAAAGGATGATATGTTAGAAATTCAATTGTCACTAAAATATTAAAATTATCGAAAATAAAAACAAATACTTTATTGAAATTCCAAATGACGAATTGTAAATGAAAATGCTTGTTTTTGTCTAAATTAGAAATTTTGTTTTTGAATTTTTGTTTTATATTTTATAAAAAAATTAAGTCAATAAAATTAATATGCCACCATGTTATTTGTAAATATTAAAACAACTTAACCTTCAAACGAATTAGCATATAAAACGCTGTACATCTTCGTGACGCTATTAATGCGTTTCATACGTAAAAAATTTGCTAGCGAAGCAGATGTTCATACCATTATATTAACAAGTTTCTACCTCTCAGCGATCTCTTGTAATATTCAATCCGTTAAGCGGATTTCTCTATGGTTATGTTATTTACATATATTATTGAATATTCCTTGAGTAAAGCGTTCCCCTCCGCGAGGCCGTCGTCCCAATAATGGCTTCCTAACCACATGTGTATTGCCTTCAACAATAAACTATTTGCGATAGCGAATATTTATGCTGTAACATACTAGCAAAAACACTTCGCTATTGTTCGTTTATAATATTACAAACTTTGAATATACATTCCTCTAGTAAATTACCATAAGAAGTGGTCAATACCTTAACTACTTGCTCAATTTTTATCATTACAAATCTCTGCCCCTATTATACCTTTTTCTAGTTTTATTTTCGCGATACAAAGGAGCCTGTGGCCATCTTCGTGGTCCTGTCTGTAGATATAAAAAAGATTAATTAAAATAGGCGTAGTAGTTCAGGCCTAAAACCTATGATATAGTTAGTTATGGTTTTATAGTATTGGTAAAGTAATAGCTTATTATTGTCCTATTTTTAGACCCACTAAAAAGTAAGTAAGTAGCAGCCCTTTAACGTCCCACTGCTGGGCACAGACCTCCTCACTCCGAGGAGCGAGGGTTTTTAGAGCAAAGACCCACCACGCTGCTCCACTGCGGATTGGCAGGCATAGTACACAAGTGCACTCTCTATTCCTTCACTCTCATAGTCCGATGTGCCGGGAATCCGACACGATTGGAGAATGATCAGGTGCACGACCGACGGCTTAACGTGCTCTCCGAGGCACGGGGGTGGATCACACCGCCAACTTCCCACCCACTATACTGCCCCAATTCAGGTTGGCAACAAATAAGTTGGAATTCTAATATTTGTGAGAATGAAATACGTTTTTATTCCTCTACTATATATGAAAAATGTGTTTATATAAAGTACCAGCAATCCGCGATTTCACTAGCATAGATACCGATTTCGTGGCAGTGGAAAGTATATTAAGTTGGACTATAAATTTATTTTTGTTAATATAATAGTTTTATTTTACTTAATTTTCAATTCCTTCCTTTCAGGTTATTAGATACACACATTCATAATGTAATCAATATACAGATTTTACTTTGCAACGAATATATATCTCACTAATACATTTTTAAATTCGTAACATCATTTACGCAGAATATCCGAAATTAACGAGACATCTATAATATTAGAGAAGAGATTTATTTGTAGAAGTTTATTGTCTCAGACACTCTCTATACACAATATTTGACGTAGTTGTAATTTGTGGCAGCAAAATAATTTGACGTACGACTCGGTACACAATATTTTCTTTAGATTTACATTTACATTTTAAATCCTATCAAATCAAAGTTATATCTTTTGAATGGAAGATCCGATTATAATAATTGAAAAGGTTATTTACAGGACTTTAATAAAACAAGGTTAATATGATAAGGATTAATACAGAGGTGTGAATAATATGGTTTGATTATTGTCGGCACTTTAATTAACTTTTAAAATGTGAAAAGTAGTTCTAGTGGCATAATAATAGTGGGAGATATGGTATCGCGGATTAATTGTAGATATTTATAAGATTTTTGTAACAAATTTCTTACACATAGGGTTACATTAATGCATTTCTATTAACGATCCCTATTTTTTTTTGAGAAAGTAGTATAGCTTATGTCGCTCAGTGTAAATGCAGCTGTCTATTGGTGAACAATTTATTGAAATCGCTCCAGTAGTTTTTGGGTGAAAACGTTGTGTGTGTGTGTGTGTGTGTGTGTGTGTACTTAAGTTAGTAACGTTTTCACCCAAAAACTACTGGAGCGATTTCAATAGACACACAATAGACACACACACACGCGCATATATATATATATATGTGTGTGTGTGTGTAATTGTGAAAATTTGCATTGTTAATTAACAATCCCGCAACTACCCCTTGCGGGTGGAATTTCGTGAAATCCTTTCTGACCTCTACTCGGTAAAAGGCATGTTCCTACCAAGCCTCTGCGTCTTATGGTTCCAGAGATATCATGATGAGTTAATAGATACCTGGATATCTCTTATATATATATAGATGTATATATACACAACTTTCCTATTTATAATATTAGTTTAGATATAAATAAAACGCTGGGAGCTAAAAATGTTGGAGGTGGTTTCACTTTATTGTAACACAAGTGGCACACGTAATCTCGAGTCACATACGACTTTGAAGTAAACGAGCACCTCGTAACAACTTCTATAAGTTTACGTTAAACTTTTGTAAATTACCGCAGTTTAGTACGACGTGTACGGGATGGTTATGCGTACATCCCAACCGCATTTACGTAAGCCACTTACTTGCCTGACAGTTTAATCATTCTACTTAAGGAGTAATTGTTTATAAAATTGTATGCCTCAGGAGTAGTTTTATGTTATACATAGTTAATATATTAATATTATACAAATTAAATTAGTAATATAACAAAACCAAAGTCAATTTTTACGCCTCGAAGCACGAAGATTTTAAAGAGAAACTTTTTTAGGCACATCAGGGTAAAAATTTTCCGGATGAAAAGCGTGATTACCGTCTCGAATATGAGCAGCGTTTTTTTATGATAATACGTTTGAAGATAGTTTTAATATTTCATTTAAAAAATTATTTTCTAATTCGCTTTTCTATATTTTACATTCAAAAACAAAAATTCATTAATAACTTCTAATAATGACAAAAATACCTGGCATTTTTACTTACATTTCGTCATTTGAGATTTCAGTAAGTTATTCAGTAATCTTATATTTGGAGTCGGTGTCAGCCAAGGTACCTTCGTATATAGCTGTAGATTGTAACTACATATATAGCTATAGGTGGGAGAGACGCGGGAGCTGCCAGGTAGACCTGCGGGATACCTGTTTTGACTGACACCGACTCCGAATATAAGAATACGAAGAACACTATAAAATAAGACGCAATTATTTCTTACTTTTTAGAGCATTTTAATATATTTGTAAGTCTGTTTTGAAGCCGGTTCTTTTTTGTTAATTTTTTTATTTATAATTATGTAAAATGGAAATAAACTTTTGTTCAATTTTCATTAAATTATATTAACATTCAGTGTCATCCACTACAGGTTCCAAATAATGAATGAATAAAGCATTTTATTTAAAATTTGAAGACGATAGGAAGAACGTGAAATAGTAATAGGAATTTAATAAAAAATAACTGAAGCTCCGCTATTTTTCAAAGTCCAATTTTAAGTACTGTCTATTTAATTAAGTTTAATAAGCTCTTTTGAGTAATCTTTAGTCTGTGTCGGTTGGAAAGTAACTACACACGATTCGGAAAGTCCTTTTAAGAAAACATTTTATTTGGTTCAACTAATTTGAAACTAAACTAAAACTAAAGAATACAAGGAGTAAGTTTTGAACGAAAAACGAGAATTAATAAAACTTATTTAGTAAAATATGAGCTACATTTAGTACATGAATAAACTGTTGGTAGCATAAAGAGCAGGAAAGAGTCTTCATTTATTGCCAAGTGTACCATCAGAGGCACGTTATGATGTTATAAAAGTAAACGAGACCCCCCTTATATATGAAAGGCCTATTGTAGTTTTATGTTATGTAATTCATACAACCATTACAAGTAATAGTGACAAATATAGTGGTGTATATTTTGATTTTATAACATACGTAGCGGATCCTGAATAAATGGGGCCTGAAGGGACCCATATTTTTATCACTTATAAGGGGTTTCAATTTAAACAGTTTCCTTAATAATCAAGTTAACGTGATAGTTGTCTTATTTATAAAGTCTGCCACTATGAAAGGTCAAAATGTTTATCATACGAACCATTAGTTAATACTGACAAAAAAAGCAAGTAAACTTGACTAGTTACTTCCATTTATTCGAGCTATAAAGCCAATTATAGACATATTACATAATAAATTCAGTGTGTGTTGAAAGAAAATTGATTGCAAAATCTTACTATAATTTAAGATTACTTAGACGATAAAAACGCGTGGGAGTAAACGTATTGCTTTAATTCAAATCTAAATATAATACTGTAATAATGATGATAAAAAAATACAGAATACCCGACTGAGTCTGTTGTGAGTTCTTCTCAGAATAGGAAGCGAAGGAACCCTCGTAACTTTATCAATTTTAAGTCGTTCTTTAATATCATCATCAACCGTACATTAGTATTAGGATGTGAAAAAAAATTATTTGACGATTCAAAAGTGCTGTAAAGGCCTATTTGAATTAAGACATGTCGAATTTATAAAGGTCGAAGTCGGAAATTCCTGATTACAGAGGACTAGGCAAGTGTTGGGTTCCTTTTGTAAATATCAATAAAAGAGATCTCTTTCACATCCGTTATATTATAACTATGTATTTTTATGGCCTCGTTGGCGCAATGGAGCGAGTCCTTATGATTTTTGAAATTTATCTGAGTCTTGGTAAGTGGGAGCCTTCGGCCTTGGATAGTTATCAGGCTTATATACCGGTACGATGCTTCACAAGAGAAAAATTATCATATCAGTGCGCTTCCATTTTAGACTGACCATTTAGATCACAGTTAAGGCTTAACCTGTCAGCGATTAAAAAATACCTAAAGCCTGTTCATCCTAGTTTTATTTTACAACTCTCCGCGTACATTTTTTTCTAGTCTGTTTTGTTATAATACAATAATATACTGAACTAGCTGAATCCGCGACTTCGTCTGCGTGGAATGTCTTTTGTGTAGCATTTTCATTAATTTAGGCAAATTGCTTTACAAATAAGAAACATACCCGCACCGCCCTTTCAGGGTGGAATTTCCTAAAATTTACTTTATGTCAAAAAATAAAAATTTCTGACCTTTTGATTTTTTTCAATTATCACCCCCGCAAATCCATTGCGGGTGGAATTTTGCAAAAACCTTTCTAAGCTGACCTCTACTCGTTAAATGGAATAATCCTACCCAATTTCAAGTCGTTACGCCTTATGGTTCCAGAGATATCATGATGAGTCAATAGATACCTGGATATCTCTTTTATATATAAATAAGCGCGAAGACCACCTGTTGTACTTTGTTTTCTATTTAGTTAAGTTTATTATAATAAAATAGTCTTTATTCTACACCCAACACTTAAAACATAAAACATAAAGACGCACTAAGGAGCACAATTGGCGGCCTTATAGCTAAAATAGTGATCCCCTCCAGGCAACCAAAACTGCTTCAAAGAATATGTGAAAGGGGCATACATTAATCTTATTAAATTATCTTACAAAAATAACACTCAATACAAAGTAGTACCATCAGTATCCTTTTACATTTTTGTTAATTATCTTGCTGGGAAAGGAAGTACGCTTTCACCATTATCTTAAATAAATTATGAGATTGAGTGTATTTTATATTATTAGGCAATGATTTCCAAAGGCCAGCTTGAACGGAAAAGGATTTCGAAGAGAAAGACTTAGAATGTGAAATATAATGTATTTTTAATTAATTAATAATCCAAAGCATTGTACATTTTCCCAATAGTGATATCTTGTTTATCGTTTATGATCAATAAGGGACGAAAGTGGAAAAGACAGTGTTCAGTAAAAGCTTTACTAGGTTTTCTGAAACTTAACCTTAATAATTAAGTTAATTGCGCACTTGAATTCCCGTATATAATAGGTACTGTACATATTGATGTTTTATTATCATTTTACGAATATTAACAGTTAACATAGTAATATACGTACAGTTAAATAGATAAAAAAGTGTGTGTGCTTATATACACGCGTTAGAAGCTTCTTTGGCGTAACAAGATAAAAGTCTTTTCAAAAAATTAATCTTACGTTTGTAGAAATAATAAACGTAAATTAACTTTCATTGGATATAAATAGTTTTTTCTATAGTTGACTCTGAAAGTTATGATTTTGATGAGAAAGTCACGTTGATATTTTCAATGTCACAATATGTGTGACATGTAACATAATAAAATAATTAAGGTATTATATAATTTAAAAAAAAATATAAAAAATACTAAAATGTTGACTATGGCAAACTTTGGGAAGTCGGTTTTTTGTGACGGTGTGCGCGTGCATCGTAAAAATTTACTCTCATCATTTTTCCCAATGCGCCAAAAGAAGTACAACTTCAAAAAGTCGGCGANATATATATATATGTCGGAGTGCAATTGTCTGTGGAACGCTGGCGCCATCTGTCTATCGGCGTAGGGCAGAGTCAATAGTGACAATCCGGCGAGCGTCTCTCGGTAGTTCTTGGGTGATGAACCGCCAGAGCGGTTGACTATTGAATCTGAAGCGTTCCTAGCTATTATTATGAATGAGTTTGTGTAAATTGATATCGGGAACATTAAGTGATTGAACATTATAATCCGAGTTAATTAATAAAGTGTTTGATTGCACCAACATTACCCACGAACGCCCACAGTATGGAAATTATGGATGCCATTCATGATGTCGGTGGAGAACCCTATGCCCCTGTGCTTTATGCTTCTCTCCTTTCTCTCTTATTCTCCGATATATATATGTTTAAATTGTGTTCGATTTGTTGTGAATGAAGTGTTTTTAATGGTAATCAATTATTTAAATTAAATTTTTGAATTGAAAAGAGAATAGATGTATTTTAGTTTAAGAAGTATTTGTAAGGGTTATAGTTTTTAAGGCTTTATAAATAAATTAATTAATAAACATGAAATGTATAACAACAATTCACTCTAATTCTTAAGAAACTAGCTGTTCCCCACGGATTTGCTTGGGTTGTTTTCGATCACGTGTACCGAATTTCAAGTCAATAAAATGAATAGTTTTGGAGATTGGGTTTTTGCTTATATATTAGTGATCCCAAGGGAATGTCAGGAAACTCAGTCGTAGTGAGTATTTATATCACGAAAGATATATGTACTCGTATGCCGAAGTTTAAATTGATTGAGCTAAGAGTTTTGAAGTGCTCGCTTCATTATTTATTTTGAATTATTTTTCTGCTGTTCCTTATAAAATCCATCCAGATGTTAATGAGTTATAAATGGTGTAATGAACACTCCTTACATTACATATCGACGGCCTTGCGTATAAAAGGTCAATTTGCATTTTAGACATTTTGTCGGTTTTAAAATTTAGACGATTATATCATATCGGTCTATTTGTCTTTATATGTAGGGACCTTCGATATATAGATGTATTCTTTATGTAAACATCTTGTAAATTTCATGTATAATAAATGTATGGGCAGCGTTGTAAGGGTACGAAATTTAACGTATGTTTTGAAAGGTCTTCACGGCACTTTGGATAAGTTTTGCAGCGATTGTATATTGAAAGTTCAAAACGTGACCTGCATCGTAGTGAGGTTTTGCGAACCCTTTACATCAGACATGAACGCTCTTTTGTTAACGCTTGAAATACTTCAACTAAATTCCAAACACACGTTACTCATCGTACTTTAAAGTAATATGCATTTTACTTACTATTTCTTTCAGTAAAAGATGTGCTGTAAACTGGTTCCATTAGATGGGGGAGATGATTTTAGACCACAAACGTACTTACTCATCCGTCTGGAGATCTTGAAAGCTATTCGTTATTAACCTTAAATTTAGCAAAAAAAACTCCTTTCACAATGTACGGATTACTCCATCTTGCCAGGAGCTATGCAGTCTGCGAGACTGTCATCTATTTGAGGGAGGAAATAGAGTGAACACGGGAAACTGCAGCAGATACCCCTCTCCTTCGAAGGAAGAGGCTGGTCGGCAGGAGGCGTCTTTACACACGCCTCTCGTCTCCTTTTTGAACATTCTTAGTCGGTTTTATCCTAGTGTGTCGGGGCAAAAACGCAAGACAACCTCTGACACTCCCACTTCAGGGTTAGGAGGGTTTCGCTGGGTTTTAGTGGGTATTCTAGCCTTGCCGGCATGTCCCACACTCCCTGCTGAGTGGCAAAAAAAGTGGATCGGGAACTGTACGAATAATACCGCGGGGAACAGTATTTTTCGTAGAAATGAACTGACAAAGGAGCATATGTTTCGACTGATATTGATGCCCATCGCCCCCAAACTTTTTAAGAACTAATGGGACTACTGTTACCAGTTAAAAAAGGATGTGATGTTGCCAGCCAGTTTCCACCCTAAGCTAGTATCATTCATTCACACAGCAATATTACTTCACTACTTTACGATAGCACTCTGCAAAGACTTGTTACTTCCCCGGTTAAGCTAGCATTATTGAGTGATTAAAACTACCTCTGGGCTCTACAAATTTTACATTTTTTCGTGACCTTAGCAGAGCAATTACTCGCAACATTCCCAACAATGTTCTCACAATTTACTCGTAATAATAACACGTCCAAAGTAGGCTGAAATGTAATAGCAATAAAAGTGGGTATAAGCAAAATTACCTAGAAGACAATTTATAAGATTGTTTTCGACGCGTGGGATGATAAAATTTGTCTTACATGAGCCTTCGTCAAGATAAAACAATTTGTAAGTCATGTTTATTTAAAGCTATTATAATAATAACAATAAAAAGAAAATATTTTTAGGTTTTATTACTACCAATTAGCAGTATAATCTTTTTTTTCCGCTGGGAAATGAATTTACATTATGGGAGTGTGGGACCCGCCGGCAAGGCAAGAATACCCACTAAAACCCAGCGACACTCTCCTCACCCTGAATTGGGGGTGTCAGAGGCTCCCTTGCGCATTCACTCTGATACTCCCGGATGAAATCGACTGAGGGTGTTTAAGGAGGAGATAAGAGGAGTTCCTAAAGACGCCTCCTACTGCCCGGCCTCCTTCTCCAAAGCGGAGCGGCATCTGCGGCAGCCTCTCGTCCTCGCTCCATTGCCTCCTCCAAAAAAATTACACCCTCGCAAAAAGAGGCAACTGTATTCCATCCTATCTCACTGGCGCCTACAAAGTAAGTAGTAAAAAATCTGCTCCCACCAAGGACACCAGAGGATGTCACTGTGCTCCCCATTCTGTCATAGTGTAGGCCGCCGTATCGACAGGCGCTCCACACTGTTGGCAGATAGGAGACTTCAATTTGTGCTAAAATGCAAGTACTTACCGAAACATCCGTGTCCGGTCAGAACTTGCGCCAGCATAAAAGTAAGCGATCCGTGCCACCTAGCTAGCCATTATTCGAGGCGAGGACGAATCGCCTCCATCGTGACTACTCCCGCACTTGGAGACTCGAGATCCTCGTTCTAAACTTGAATCAAAACTCTGTCGGCAATGGCCCTAACTCTTTGGACCTCATTAATTCCCTGCACTGGTAAGTTACCACCAGTACTTGCGCCTGCAATTCTCACGGGAAATCGCCCGCCAAAAGTGTCGTCGCCGTTCAAGACATGGTAAGGTACGCTCTTCCTCCCTGACTGCTATTATCCTTTGCGCTCTCCGCAAAAGGGATTTATTTTGAACGGCCAGCGAGTTCACCCATACTGGGGCCCAATATAGTGCCATACTCTTCACGACTCCGGCATGAAGTTTTCTGCAGGGCGTTCCCGGTCCCCCCACATTGACCTACCCAGTGTGGCCGCATAGGTTACAAGCCGAGGGGTTAGCTGAGCAATATGCGCCCAAAAATGCCACAGGCCATCCAGAATTAGGCGCAAATATTTAATTTGAGCCTTTACCTCTGCCAGCGCACCCCCCAAAGCCAAAGCCGCCCCGCGTGGAGGACCCCTACGAGGTCCGTGGAAGAGCAGACTTTCCATCTTGGTAGCGGAAATTTCCAGACCCAAACTATGAATTCTGTGCATACGCAAGTTACCTTCGTCTTCAACAAGCTGTGCCACCTAGAATTTGAATTATTATTTCCTCAAGATAACAATGTCACATCTTCTGACGTTTAGGGTTAAGGACCGGCGTAATTGCATCGTAGGATGATTTGACACCGACTCCAAATATAAGAATACGAAAAACACTATAAAAGAATACGCAATTATTTCTTACTTTTTAGAGCATATTAACATATTTGTAAGTTTGTTTTGAAGGCGGTTCTTTTTTGCTAAAATTTCTATTTTTTTTTTTATTTTAGTGAATCTGATGTAAACTAACAAATTTGTCTTAAAAATGTGTACACCTAGAAACGTGTTTCTCGTACGAGATAACACCGTTTAAATGAAACAACTTTACAAAGTTAAATTTACATTAATATTGCCCCACCCGGGATCGAACCCGCAACCCTATACCACCGCTTCACACATAATTCTCCTTTCAAATATTGCAATTCAGCAACAAACGTAGGGTCATTGCCATTTGATTACAGACTAATATATTTAGCCAAAAATCGCACTCTTACTATAAGCCGTTGAGGAGTTCCATTGATCTTTATATTTAACTACGTCTAGCACTTTACCACACCGAAGTTATGGTAGGCAACTCAAATATCTGGATAACTTATAGAAGATTCTGCCGAGTATCGTGGATTTGCTCCTAAGAATTGAAGAGTTTCGTCGTTTTGTCATGGATTCCATCATTAGAACCTAACCAAACTATCACAAAACAACCCTTGAAGTATATTCTTTCTAATAAAAAAAAGAATCATCGAAATCGGTTGGCGTGGTCTTGAGCTATTCGTCCATTTGTCGCACACATGCTTGCGCAAATTTAAGACTTACCCCGTTATCTCATGGATACCATCATCAGAACTGGTTTAAAAAAATGCGACCCTATGACGAGCACCACCTTTCATATAAAAAATAAATCATCAAGATCAGTCCACCCAGCCGGAAGATGTAACAAACATTAAATAAAATACAGACCCATTGATAACCTCCTCCTTTTATTGAAGTCGGTTAAAAAAGGCTGTATTTTGTTATATTAATTTCACTTTGATTAAGTTTTCACTTCTGTCGATTGGTCTTAAGCACACAAGAAGTATTTTGTATCATTTCATGGCATCATAAATAAACGGATATATCATAATTACTTCTATTCACTCGTCACTTTAGATGCATATTGCACATGTACAAAAGTCTTACGAAGCAGTAACATATAGATTGAAAGCTCTGTCTGACCTGATTATGTTCACTGCGTTTTATTACGTAGACTTATTTTTTGCATTCCAACAATGAGATCCCGCACACTGAGTTTTTCATTTCCCGATGAATTTGCGATTTCGTCGTTTTTGTCCCCGCTATCATATTTTCAATCGAGTCTTCTAGTTATTTTTTCTTCTTTAGTGAGTAGCAATAAATCGTATTAACCTGAGTTTTTTTTCAATTCCTACTATTAGTGAGAATGTTACTCCCTTCATAACTCTTCTAATATATAAAAATCTTATATCGCAATTGGTTCTTTGGTTATGTCTTCCATATATATAAATATATACTACAAGGCGTAGAAACTTTAAATTTCTGAGACTTAGTGGGAGGTAAAAAGATATGTTAGGAATTTAATGAATTTTATTGTCATTAAAATATTCTAGACATATCATAGACATAGGTCTCAAGTAATGATGTCCACAAGGCCCGATCTTGCGCCGCCTGGCTCCAGCGGCTGCCGGCGACCCTCTTTATATCCTCGGTCCACCTTGTGGGGGGTTTGCCTAAACTGCGCCGTCCAATGCGGGGTCGCCACTCCAGCACCTTCGGCCCCCAACGTCCACCGGTCCTTCGGACTATGTGCCCCGCCCATTGCCACTTCAGGTTCGCGATTCGTAGGACTATGTCGGTGACTTTGGTTCTACTACGGATCGATTACGTAGAGAAACTCCGAGCATAGCCCTCTCCATGGCACGCTGAGTGACTCTGAGCTTCGGCCCATAGTCAGCGACCACGTCTCAGACTCGTATGTCATCACTAGCAACACGCACTGTTCGAAGACTTTGGTCTTCAGGCACTGAGGGTTATATATAAATATTAAGTGTCGAAACTTCTGACGAATTGTAAATAAAATCACACATTTCATCCGTAAATAATATACCTAAAAATATTTTATTTCAATAAATAAAATTATAATATTGTATGTAATTTCAGATAAATAGCTTTTTACTAAATGCATTTGAATGTATATACGAGTACGCTCGTACGTCACTTATAATAGTAAAGTAGACGTTTTAAGCGTTTGTCTTGTGAACTAATTATAATTTTGTGTGCTTTCCTTTTGTTTACTCATACTCTACAGAATTCAATAAGTGTCATGAAAAAAGTTAGCGGCGCTTACATATGGATGAGGAAAAAGAGAACGAATTGCCGTCAGTATTCTAATACCTCGATAGCTCTCTATTGAGCATATTTTTCGATTTGTTTGTGAGTTGGGCGCGTCAGTGATTTATGGATAAAACGCTTTTGCCATACACGGTGTATGAGAAAAGATATATTTTGCCATACAACTCTGTCAAACCTATAGCTCCATACATCGTACGCATGTCATTTATCAGATGCCTTTGATGGGTTCCAAAACATTAACAGCGTAAAAAAATACGTAACGGTATGTTTTGAAATTTATTTGTTTTTGTATAAAATTTATAACACCATGATAATCTTGTGGTTAGATACGTAGTTTTTACTTTTGGACAGACACCGCAATTGTTTTAATTTATCGTTGTTCTTATCGCCAGAAATACCTGTAAATTTCTTTATGCAATTTCCGAATTTGTGTATCCTGCCAATTCATAATAGAACAGCGAATTGAATAGCAAAGATCGGAGGGAATACTCACCTATAGCCTATATACCTAAAAGGTAGGTAAGTGGCAGTTTCCCATTAACGTCCCACGGCTGGGCAAAGGCGTACTCACTCATAGAAGAGACGGTTTTTGGAGCATAGACCCACCACGGTGCTCCAGTGCGAATCGGCAGGCACAGTACACAAATGCAGTTTCTATTCCTTCACTCTCATAGTCCGATGTGACGGGAATCCGACACGACCGGAGAGAAATCAAGCGCAGGACCGACGGCTTAACGTGCTCGTCGAGGCACGGGGGTGGAGCACACCGCCAACTTGTCAACTTCGGGCTTGAGAAAATCTTAATAGAAAAGTCTATATCGATTTTCGAACTCAATCGACCCGGAGCTCGAACCCAGGATTTCATGTCTGTAGGCTAACCACTAGACCTATGAGGCAGTTTGTAACAGTGTCTGATTTACACAAAATAAGTTATGAAAATATAAAAGGTTCAAAATATTTCATATGACGAGATAGACCTACTCTAAAATACAACAACGATAACAGTTCGGAAGACACAAAGAGGCTCGTTGCATGTTAAATATCTGCATATTAGAGCGCATACCGGTGCTCTTGATTTGTTTAAGTGGCCTGTAGCCAACCCCGCTGAAAGTCTAACAAGGCTCAAAGGCAACTTGAATAAACTGAATGTATCTTTGGCATAATAAAACGTAATAATATTTTATATACCAGGAATACTCTCTAGTGGTAGTTTACTAAAGGTATTAACATATTGAATGTGACTTTTACTTTTTTGACATCATTATAGATAGCATTTTTATCGATTTTATGATCCTCCGAGCTGGAGGATCATAAATTTGTTCAAGAGGGTTACAGAACAGATATTCGCAAATAGGCTTAATTGCGTCGTAAAGAGAAATAAATTTGCTACCTAAACAGATAAAATCATGGATAATTGGAATTAATACAATTACAAAATTGAGGTGATGCTTTTCTTGTCTATAAAATATATAGACTTAATAAGTCTATATAATAAATATATCTATTTGATAAAATTACGTACGATATTTTGCAGTTTGTTTTAGAGAATAGTTGAGCCTTATTGTTGTTATTATATAAAAGGCAATAAATAATTTTCTTTTTTAAATTACGAGACTAAACTTTTAATTGTCATAAAGTAAGAGTGCTCGCATATAACCAAACGACGAAGGACAAAAAATAAGTTAAAGTCACCTTATCATCTCCAAAAAATAAAGAGTCTCTTGGCAAAATACCTAATACAAATTTGGTAGGTCCACCTCAGGATGTGAACCTAGGATTCATTAACATAAATTACTAAAGAACATAAAACGACGTAGTGAAAATTACATGTGTGCTGCCTGGTGCGACTTTTTTCTTTGCTAGCAGAGGACCCGGATTCGATCCCTTGTAGAGCGAATTTAGGAGTCTGGACAGGTGGGAAACTTCAGCCGGGGCTAGTTACCACTCTACTAGCAAAGACGTATCGTCTAACAAAGATATTTATGGTACAATGCTGTGTAGAAACCATGAAAGGTAAATCACCTCTTCACAGATTAGTACGTTTAGAACCTAGACTGTATCATCACTTATCATCAGGTGTGATCTCAGTCAAGCGGACAGCAATAAAAAAGAAATCTAATACAAATTTGGTAAGTCCATCCGTAGATTAGCCTGGGAGCATTAATAAAGCGACTTAGTTAAAATTACAAGTTATTTACAAAATATTCAGCGACGTCTTCGACAAAACAATGTTGCTACAAATTTTTTGGCCTTAATTCTTTCCTATTGTTGTTCTTTAATTTTACATCCAAAAACGAGTATTTGCTCGCCTTTGAATCAAGAGAGAGAAACCACCTTATTGCAAACAAATAAAATAAACAGACAATCAAACAACAGTTCGTTCGCGTTAAAAATTACCATTCAACTGGTCACTGCGAATTTGAAAATATATGATTGGCCAACAATGATGACTCACTGCATTCTTAACGCGAACGAAATGTAAGAGACTTATTATTATAATATGATTGTGCTAAGGCGGTCTTATTGCTGCAAGCAATCTCTTCCAGACAACCTGAAGATTATAGACTTGACAGTTAAAAATTTACGCTTAAATTCAGATTTCTTAGACAATACCTCGGTTAAAACTAGTAATATGGTAAAACATTCTTTACGTCGTATAAATCGTGTTTACCAGTTCAAACAATAGACAAGGCATAGCGCTAATGAACTGCAATTATAGCTACAAATTAACAATACTGTTTGACTTGACGCTTTATCGTGTTTACTTTTGCGTAATCCGATACATCAGGACGCTGACAACGTTGACACATGCCTGATAACATATTTTTCATTACTAGCAAAATCGGTTTCAACTTTTGGTCACTAGTTAATTAATGCTTGGTACCTATAGGTAATTTTATGATTCGTTATGATTACCTTGCCTTGGAGAGCACGTTAAGCCGTCGGTCCTACGATCGTGTCGGTTTCCCTTTAGATTAGACTGTGAGAACGAAGACGGAGAGAGAGGGTGAGAGTGCACTTGTGTTCTATGCCTTCCAACTAGCATTGAAGTAGCGTGGTGGGTGTATTCTCTAATAACCCTCTCAACTACGAGTGAGGAGGCCTGTGCCCAGCAGTAGGGCGTTAATGGGCTGCTACTTACCTTACCTCTTATCTTATGATCACAGGGGACGATTAGTGATGAGATAAACTCAAACAAAGACTGAAAAACCGTATGAGAAAGTTAACACAATACCAGTAAAGATGACCTGCCTTTCAATATTTTTATTCTACTGCAACGTAGACAGAAAACTGTTTAAAACCAGGTCCATAGAGATAAATATGTATATATACGAGTATATAATTAACTACCAAGTGATTATTCCATATAAATCCACAATATAAACAAAAAAGAATATAATATTGAATAAAAATATATACAAACTAAATTATTACTTTTAATATTACAATTCTTCAAACTTAAATCAAACTTATTGCAAACTTGTTTAATGTATGGCTTTACTGCAGTGTGGTGTGATATTAAGTTCTATAATTCTTTCCACAATAACACAGAAAGCTTTTCCGAGCTGTAAAGTTGACATTAAAAGAGTGCAAGCTAAATGAAAATAAACTAAAGGAATTTTGCTATTGCGAAAATACACAAGGGTTTTCTTTGGTTTTTATTATGTTTTCATTTATGTTACAAATAAAAACGACGACTTTGTAAACGTTATTTTAGTTTTCCTCTTTATTGACGGTGATAATCTTAACTTTACACATCTAAACTAATATTATAAAGAGGAAACATTTTTTGTATGTGTGTGTCTAGTTTTGTAGCGTTTTCACACAAAAAATACTAGATGCAATAATGTAACCCAAGGTGTGAAATAAAAAATCATTTATGGCGTGCGCTGCGAAAACTATTGAAGATAGAACAAAGAAATCTACTAAAATATTATAGAACGTATTATTATCTACAAAAAAGTCCCCAATACCATATGTCCATCTGCTGTATTTATGCTTTTATAACTACTTTTTTGGCATTCTCAAAGTTAATGAAAGTGCCGACAATAATCAAACCATATTATAAATACCTCTGTATTAATTAAATGTTAAGTTGGAGACCATTTCAATACCTGTTAAATACTTTTTAAAGTATTAAAATTGGGCATTCCATTCAAAAGATATAACGAATTTAAAAATTCAATCTAAAGAGAATTACGTATCCCGAGTCGAATTAAAGAACAAAATACAACTATGTCAAATGTCGTGTATAGGGAAGTTCTAAAACAATAAAGTATTACAAATAAATCTATACTCTAATATTATAGACATTAGTTTTGCATATTGAATTTATGTTTTTATTTTCAAAATTTTTTAATAATCAAGCTAAAAATTACTGCCCCGATTTAAAAAATCCTTTCAACACCTGTAGAGTATTCTTAAAATGACTACGTATACGAGTTTACGGATTTAAAAATTCATTAGTTCGATATATATTCGTTGTAAAGTAAAATCTGTATATTGATTAGATTATGAATGTAAGTGTGTATCTAATAATTCGAAAGAAAGTAATTAATAACTAAGTGAAATACAAGTTTTATGTTAGCGAAAATAAATCTATAGTCCGACTTAGTAGACTTTTCATTGCCATGACATCGGTATCTACGCATTTCAAACTGGGAATTGCTAGTATTTGCATTTGTATATTGCATTTTCAGCGTCTTGTTACGAACACAACGACGTCGCTGGTGCCATACTAGTAAATTTAGAACATTTTCCACTTTACCGTGGTCTAACTGCTAAGAGGCTTCGGCCGTGGCTAGTTACCATTTTACTAGCTAAGACGTACCACCAAGAAAAATTGCGTTCCGATACGATACTGTGTAGTTAGTGCGATTTCATCTTACCCTATATCATCATTTACCATCGGGTGATATCACAGTTAAATGCTAACGTAAGTGAAGAAACATAACCAAATTTCGTATAACTTGGTATAGTCATATTGATCTTTGATTTTTAAAAACCAAAGACTTGTAGCCTCTAAAAAAATCTTGAATACTGTGTACTTAACTGTCGTTCAATCTATTGTATCTATAATATCCTACTGTATTATTATCTGGGAAGGAGAAACAAAATAGCCAAAGCTAATCTTCTTGAATTAGAAAGAACCTAAAGATAACTACAATGCTATAAATACCCTACAGAACTGCTTTGTTTCAACTACGGATTACTTTCATTAGATCAAATATCGTTCTTAGATACCCCAATATTTTACTTTGTATCCCTATCAGTAATAGGTATGTCTTATCAAAAACAGATTTCTTTAGAACTACTTTTCCTCAAAACCAGAATTTCTCACAATCCAATTATTTGTATAACATGATTAATAGAAAACTTAATATATAAGGGAAATCCCTTAAAATTACTCAAGTCTAAAGATGTTTGAAATAATTACTTTCACCATTAAATTAAGTGGAATCCTTACTGAAACGTAAAGTGTAAAACATAAACTTACATACCTACTTTAATATTATATCTTGAAATATGGCTTACTTAATTCTATTTATTTATTACGATCTATCTACACTTACACGACATAGTATATACAAACTCTCATACATTTACACTGCACAATCGAAAATATACTGTATAAGTTTTTTGTGTTAAGTTCTTCATTTTGATATTTTTCTTTCCCTTGTTATTTTTTTTTTGTTGTCTTTGTTTACTTCTTCAATGTTTTTGTTATTGTTAAAGAAAAGCGTAGTCTTGTGCCACAAGGGTTACTTCCACTTTTAAAAGAAGGCTCCACCTTTTTTATACGTTAAAGAAATTAATAATTGAGCTTAACTGAGCAGTGTCTGTGAATTTCTGAAAATCTGTCAGTCTATGAAAATCTGTCAAGCTCTTGAAGCTGTGAATCGCAGATAAATCTGTCCATCTACAAAAATCTGTCTAGCTCTGTAAATCTGGCAAGCTCTGAAAATCTGTCAATCTATGAAAATCTTTCTAGCTCTGAAAATCTGTCAATCTATGAAAATCTTTCTAGCTCTGAAAATATGTCAATCTAGGAAAATCTTTCTAGCTCTGAAAATCTGTCAATCTGTGAAAACATATCAAGCTCTGAAAATCTGTCAATCTATGAAAATCTTTCTAGCTCTGAAAATCTTTCTAGCTCTGAAAATCTGTCAATCTATGAAAATCTTTCTAGCTCTGAAAATATGTCAATCTATGAAAATCTTTCTAGCTCTGAAAATATGTCAATCTATGAAAATTTTTCTAGCTCTGAAAATCTGTCAATCTATGAAAATCTGACAAGCTCTAGAAGCTGTCAATTGCTGAAAAATCTGTCCAGCTATGAAAATCTGTCAAGCTCTGCAAATCTGTCAGCCATTGACAAATAATTAACATATTATTATATGTATTACTAAATCGATATAGATAAATTAATCGCGTAAATGTTTTTGGCATCTCGTCTGTCCATGTCGGAATAATAACAAAACAATTTATATGCGTCCCAGAAAATAAAACGATGAATGTTTTTATTAGATTAGTATAGAATGAACACTGTATTTTTAAATAATTTATTAATCTCAATTCTAATTCAATATTCATAGTTAAGACAGAACAAAGTTGAGGCAGCTAATAAAAATATGTTCTTATTTGATAAATAATTAACTATACGCCGTCTTTCGTCCGGAACTCGTTCAACTAACAATATTGGCCGAATTGAAACTTAAATTGCAAACCATATGCGATAGTAAAGCAAAAGCTCGTTCGCAGTCCACAATTCGCAACTTTTGCTTCAACCAAACAAGGTTTTCACTGTCACAGTTCTATCGAATGTTTGTTGGCTTTTAATATATTCGCATCCTATTACAAAATTTCCGTTTTATATTTAAACTGAAAGTTCCAGCTTAAACTGAAAGTCAGTAACATGATTTAAATGCGTTAATAAATATTGTTTACAATAACGGAAGCAAAGCTTTTTTAACCGATCTTGAATATTCTTTTTTTATGTGAAACGTAGTGCTTGTCGTAGGGTCCCATTTGTTTTAATTCAGTTCTGATGATGGCGTCCATGAGAAAACCGAATAAGTTTTAAATTTGCATTATGCATGTGGGCGATAAATGGACGAATAACTCAATATCACGTCAACCGATTTTGATGACGCAGACAGATGATTCTTTTTTTATTGGTAAGTATATACTTCAAGGGCTATTTGATGATAATTTGGTTAGGTTCTGATCATGGGATCCCTGACAAAGTAACGGAACTCTTCAACTCTTAGGAGCAAATTAACGATACTCGACAGAATCTTTTATAAGTCGTAGTCAACTACGATGATCGATGGAACTCTTCAACGGCTTACAGTAAGGGTGTGATTTATGGCAGAATATATAACTGTGTGTAATCAAATACCAAGGACCTTACGTTTGTTGCTGCATTGCAATATTATAAGCTGTATTACGTTTGAAGCGGTGGTAGTAGAGTCTGGGGGGGGGGGGGAGCAGGGAAACCTTTGTGTATTAGTGACGTACTCGATTACCATATAAAACCATATAAAATACAGTCGATAGCGGAGTTCGTATAAGGCTGCGGGTTCGATCCCGGGTGCATTGGTTCAAATGTAAATTCCACTTTGTAAAGTTGTTTCATTTAATCGGTGCTGCCTTATATGAGCAACACGTTTTTTAGGTGAAAACATATTCAAATGAAATGGGAAGTTGGCGGTGTGATTCACCCCCGTGCCTCGGAGAGCACGTTAAGCCGTCGGTCCTGCGCCTGATCTCTCTCTCCGGTCGTGTCGGATTGCCGTCATGTCGGACTATGAGAGTGAAGGAATAGAGAGTGCACTTGTGTACTATGCCTGCCAATCTGCAGTGGAGCAGCGTGGTGGGCCTATGCTCTAAAAACCCTCTCTCATGTGAGCGAGGAGGCCTGTGCCCAGCAGTGGGACGTTAATGGGCTGCTACTTACCTTACCTTTATATTCAAATTTGTTAGTGTACTTCAGATTCACTAAAAATAAAAAAATAAATACAAATTTGAAAAAAAAAAAGAACCGCCTTCAAAACAAACTGTTCTGACACCGACTCCAAATATAAGAATACCAAGAACTCTAAAAAAAATACGCAATTATTTTTTACTTTTTAGAGCATATTTTTTTTTTAAATTTTGAAAATTACATTTATATATATATTGATATATTGCGTATCTTTTTCCAATAAATTTCATTTTGATTCACATCAACAACTTAATTTAAAAAAGTTCATTGAATATATGATATTTTTGGTTTAAATTGTAATAAAATTAATTGTTAAAACGCAATTTCTCTTTCGAATTATCGTAAATTTTATACTAACTAGTCTGTCATAAGTTAAAAATAAGTTATTTATTCTTTAATGTATTTAGCTGCAAACAGTTAAATCCAATTTCAAACTAGGTAACTGTAAAAACAAAAGTGCTCTCTCGCATAAACTTCTCTCTAAGTAAATGTTAACACGTATAATTTATCAAAGTCACTGTTTTTAGAAAAAAGCTATAACGTGTTCAGGAATACATTGGGGACACACCTTAAGCCAAAAATAGAAGAACATTATTAACTTTTGCTTCACATTATCCTGCATATACAATTCTCGCTTAAGATGTTTTTCGTAGGATTTCATCGTATTATCCGCAGACATCTTTATCCAAGAAAATCAATCTATTCAATTACTTTATTATATCATCTGTTAACGTATGTATAATAGCCTATTAACATTTTATTATAGAGACACAAACTTCCAAGAAGTTCTAGTAAGAGAGCGGTTTGAGTTTATATCCATCACGTTGGCAAATTGCGTGACGGTGAGCTTTATACAGACAGTCTTTGAGGCGGAAATTAGGAACTTTTCCACATTAAAAAGACAAAAATGGACTATAAACATAAATCGAACCTCTTAAAAATAAATTTTGCATTAAAAGTACTTAGAGATGAAGTAATATTTGATCTTCAATCTTTTCTGTAAGAATTTACATACAATCACTCTTCATTCCCATAGGGGTAGGGAGAGACCACGTTCTTCCACTTGTCACGATCCTTGTACATCTCCTTCGCTTCTAACATTCTCATTAAACCTATCATACAAGTTCGTCGGTTTAGAGTACTCTTGACCTGGCCCTTATTTAAAAATGTCGTGAAATTGATCCATCCAGGAACGTTCGCCTTGATCTTCCCCTTCCAACTTTCCCATTCACTCTTGAGTCAAAAATAAATCCTTTTTGTCAATCTCCTTTCATTCATTCTCTCTACATGTCACTACATCTTCTTGTATACCGCAACATTCGTAAGAATTTACGTGTCTAATAATATCACGTAGGCTTATGGCATCCATTTACTTTTCATTATTTTTTACGCCTTTACATATTTATCAAAAATTCTTAATAATTAAATTAGTTCCATTATAGGCGTTGACGTTAAATTTTACTTGAGATTCTAATCTCTTACCAAAAAAAGTATTTTAGTTCATCTAAAGAAGAAGTAAGGTTACTGATTTAGTTCAGCGAATTGGAAACCCGATATATAAGGACATATTTTGGGAATCAGTGAGGTCTGATCGACCTAAAAAACTGGGCTTAAATAGGAAAAGAAAATAGTAGAGCTTAAAGGGATAAATAACATCGGGCACTAAATTCAAAGGAATATCATTCCAGGTAGTATAGTCAGTTCCAGTTTCCCAGTTTTTAGTGACCCATAACACATCTAAAATTCTATTAGACGAAGTTATATTCGTGTACAGTCGAGTTTTCACTTCACCATTCCTTTTTTTCAATATAAAATGAATTCAACAAATTACTCATTGTAATGTCGCGTGGTTCAACTTCATTCATCACTAAATTGCTTGCATAATTGATGATAATAGGTTTCCAATAGGTCGTGCAGTCCGTCTAGTGTGTCATGTCGATTGAACTCGGCTGATTAATTAGACGGGCCCTTTAATTAATCGAGTCAGTCGGCCGAGGCTGGGCCCCGAAGCGCACTTGCGAACCCAATAGCTGGAAATATTTGTTTGATGATAGCTTTGAACAGTCCAACTTTGATATGTTGAAACGGATGTCCTACTGAAATAAATTTTTATACGACACACAGAATCATGTAAATAAATGCATTTTAAATACAAAAAAGGCATAAAAGCAATGTTATCTACATTGCTGAAATTAACAGTGTTATCGATTTTACCTTTATTTTTACAGAGCTAGTCTTTTTACAGGAAGACATAAAAACTAAGCAGTTACAAAAATGTAATTATAATACCATACCTATATGTGGAAAGAATTCCCGCCAACGGTGTTCCCGCAAGACTATGATGCAGGTGTGTTTAAAAGGCGAATCAACTCCCACTTATTAGGCCGGCAACGCATTAGTGGTACCTATGGTGCTGCAGGTGTCCATGGGCGGCGGTGATCACTTAACATCAGGTGACGCACCAGCTCGTTTGTCTGCCATAACTATAAAAAAAACCTAACAAGATATGGAATTAAAATATCTATTTTCTCAAATTTTAAATATCTCAACAGTTTTATGACATATTTTCACGGGTATTTTACATTCCTGGGCGTTTAAATCAATGCAGAACGTAAAAAATCTCTTTATGCAATTACTGATTTAGTAATTGAATTTTTATCAATAGTCGCTATGTTTGTAATATGACCTTAATGCTTTTGGAAGAGATAAAAATATGAATTTGGATTTGACAAGGAATACATTTACCTTTTGATGATATCACAGTCCAAAGCTTACCTATGAAAATACTAGAAAAACAGACAACATCAGAGAACAAATAATCAGTCAAAATGTAGTTAAGCAAAGGAAATGACACCAAACTGAAGTGTAACTCGTGTTATGAACATTTAATGGGCGGAACGAAGGGCGCTTCGTGCACACGTTTCCCTCATACGAATAGTTCTTGTTTGTTAGAACACCTTTGACATATCATGGATTACATTTGTAATTTTATTGTAGTATGAATAGAAGTGTAAGCAAAATCGCAAAATTCTATTAGAATTATTTTTCAACCGACTTCAAAAAAGGAGGAGTTTATCAATTCGTCTGTATTTCTTGTTCTATGTTAGTTACCTCATAACTTTCGACTGGGTGAACCGATCTTGATGATTCTTTTTTATATGAACGGTGGTGCTTGTCGCCAGTGTTTTTGTCCCGTTTTGATGATGGCATCCATGAGAAAACCGTATGTCTTAAATTCGCATTAAACATGTGCGCGATAAATGGTCGAATAACTCAAGATCACGTCAACCGATTTTGATGGCACAGACTCCAAACACAAGAATACGAAGAACTCTAAAACAGAATACGCATTTTTTTTGTTTTAAAGGCGTTTTTTTTTGTAAATTTTTTTATTGATTTGGCATAAAGGTTTACTTCCTTTAACAACATTGCTGCTATGAAAGAATAATGAAATAATTCGTAAATCTCATTTTACAATACGGCTGTTTGAAATTTAAAAAAATGTTTAAATCAATCAATAACATGATGACATAAGATAATAAAGTTTCTTCTGGTTTCTGCTGTCAAGTTAAGTGAAATTTTGAATAAATGGATTGCGGAATGTTTCACCAATAGCAGGAATATAGAATTGAATCTTATACAAATTATTCCACCTTTACAATAAACAAAAAAATAAATTACCAAATAATATTATGACGATATGATAAAACAGGCTACTTTGGCCACATTGTTCGCCGACACTTAGACAACCAATAAAAATTATTGGTGATCGGCCATATCGAAGGTAAAAGATTCCGCGGGCGATCACCTACCTGCTAGTGTGATCAAGTTACGGTACTCACAGCCTTTAACAAGCGGAAAACTAAGAAAAATGAAGCATAACAATGACCGCCTCTCTGAAGAATGACTTTCAAGGGAACGACCTTCAGCAGTGAAGAAATCGACCTAGAAGAAAGCAAATTAAAAATACGAAAAACGAAAAGAAAGTACCAGGATTCTACAGAAAAAAATTGGCACATTGGGGACTAGATAATAGGACGAAAAAAGAAAACACGATAAATATATAAATGATGACGTATAATATTGCATTATACTGCAGTCGTTCTATTAGGACTACGTGACAACGACTACGCCGTAGGGCTTGTGAAAGCGAAGTCTGCATATAATGCTTCAAGAAGTCAATGAAAATCAACTTACAAATCTTTTTTTTTAAATAAAACTTTATGTTTACAAGTTCAGAGTGCCTTTATCAGTCTTCGAACAGTTAAATTTTTACATTATTGAGACATATTTGAACACCGAGAATCGATTCCAGGTTCTGTACTAGCAAAGCTTTTACTAGTTCAATGTTACTGCAATGTTGTCGACAATATATTGCCATATTTAATATGGCATGTAATATATAAATAAGTTTTACCAGTGAGGTTATAGATATGGGTTAAAAAAATATTTATGAAGGTATTCATATTACAACATAATAACTCATATATACTCTATACTATGTAGTTCTTATTATGCCTTTTTCGACCTTATTAGGTGCATTATCTAAACTTCAATAAAAGTCTTCTTTATTATCTTAATAAATAAAAAGTTTAACAAAAAGGAGAACCGCCTTCAAAACATACTACTTCAAATATATTAATTTTCTCTAAAAAGGAAACAATAATTGCGTATTATTTATTTTAGAATTCTTCTTAATCTTATATTTGGAGTCGGCGTCATCCAAGGTAGGTGTGTCCCGCGTGTCCACTTGGCAGCTCCCGCACCGCCCTCACATATAGCTGAAAGCACATGAATCTGAAGTAAACTGAAGTACACTTTTAGATATGTCAATTAATAAATTCAAAGTCTTTGTTAAAGTTTAAAAAAAAAATCGTATTACAAGTTGCAAGATTACTTAGACGATAGAACCGCGTGGGAGTGAACGAATTGCTCTAATTTGAATTGAAATATATTAAACTAATATGATGTTGTTATGATGATGGTAACAAAAACAAAACAAAATACCTAACTGAGTTTGTTGTGGGTTCTTGTCAGATTAGGGCGCGAAGTCCATTCTTGAGAGCCATCATCAAACGTACATTAGAATTAGAGTGTGGAAAAGTGAAAAAAATATATTTCAAAAGGTCTGTAATATCCCTACTTGAATAATGATTTGACCAACAAATTTGTCTGAATTTGGGTACACCTAAAAACGCGTTGCTCATATGTTATCATATGACCGCACCGTTTAAATAAAACAACTTTACAAAGTGAAACTTTCATTAGTACCGCCACTTCCGAGATTGAACCTTATGCATTGCATGTCGGTTACTTTGCCACCCCGTTATCACCAGTCTTTTATGTGGTAATCGAGCTCATCACTAATACTATATAATTTAACTAAGACAATTACTTGACCATACCGACGTTACGGTAGTTGACACTAATATCGCGATGGTCGCCAGCGAAGCAGGGTGGAGAGCCGTAGCCTCCTTTTGCGAGACTGTCATCTCGCTAAAGGAGGCTCGGGAAAGGGAGCGGGAGTTGGCTCCTGACGCCCCTGCAATCCGTCGCAGAAGGCTTGGGGGTAGAAGGCGTGGCTATGCGCGCCTCCTGCCACTGACTTGAAACTCGATTTGGCTTCATCCGGGACACCATATTGGATTGCGCAAGCGAGCTGCTGGTGTCCCACTTTAGGATGACGAGGGCCCGCTGGGTTTTAGTGGGTATTCTACTAGACAGTGACTCCCACACTACCGACTAGTCGGGGTGCTTGTTTTAAATATTCCGATTGGGCGGTGTGCAAAAAAGCATTTCCCAGCGATAAAAAAATAAAAAAACGTGACACTAATATCCGGATAGACTATAAACGATTCTGTCGAGTATCGTTAATTTGCTTCTACGAATTGAATAGTTCCATTACTTTGTCATGGATCCCATGATCAAAACCTAACTGAACTATCATCAAACAACTCTTGAAGTATATCCTTTGCAATAAAAAATTAATCATCAAAATCGGTTGGCGTGATTTTAAGATCTTAATTGTGATTTGTCACGCACATGCTTAATGCAAGTTTAAGACTTATAGGTTTTGCCATGATGCCATGATCAGAACTGGACTAAAACAAATGGGATCCTAAGGGAGGCACCACCTTTCATATAAAAAAATAATCGTCAAGATCGGTTCTCCCAGTCTAAAGTTAAGAGGTAACAAACATAAAAAAACATGCAGACGAATTGATAACCTCCTCCATTTTTTGAAATTGGTTAAAAAATGTTAAAATGTGTATAAATTTTGTCTATTTATTTGAATTAACTTCCGAAAAACTTGTACCGATTTAGACGGGATCGTCACTGTATAAAATCACGTATCATTGATCATATTTTTATTCATAAATTTCTACGGAAAAGATATATAAGTTTCAGATTGCTCGAAAGAAAAATATAGACGGATCCACTAAGGCTTTTTATAAACATATGTTTACATATATGGATTCCCATACAGGTATAATATACTACAAGTATTTATGTGGACCGCAGACTTTATTACGGAAAAAGGTCTGATATCGTTGGTCCTTGTGAAAAAGCAGGGACTTTTATAAACATGGACCCTGCCGTAAACTGTTTCCGCCATCGCACCGTAAACATTTCCCATGTACATAAAAGTATATCACAACCTAAGTGTTCATAAATTTTCGTTGTGTTGACTGAACGGAACTGATTTTTGCAACATATTATATTTTACTTGTCTTATTTCGGCTTAACATCGCAACGAACTCAATACTTATAAGAGATATTATTAAATTTGATTAATAGCTGTTCCTGTTAGTCTGACCCTACTGATGCTCGCCAGTGAAGTTAGGGTGGAGAGCGGTTGCCTTCTTTTGCGAGACCATCATCTCACTGAAGGAGGCAAATGAGAGGCTAAGGGAGAAAGATACTGGAGCTCTCTCTCGGCGTCGGAGGAGGCTTGGTGGCAGAAGTCGCACTTATGCACTTCATGCCTCACTCTATTGAGTGGTAGATCCTCATAGTCGGTACCATCCGGGTCACTAGAGTGGAATGCAGTTAGGGAACCTCTAATGATCTCACTCATGGATGGGGAGGGATCCACTGGGATTTAGTGGCTATTCTGTTATCAGTGAGCCCTACACTCCTGATGGAATTAGTCTTTCATCGGGGTGCGTAAAGGTATTTCCCAGCGCAAAAAAAAATTGTGTGACCCTACTAACGTAATATATATGGTTATGTGTATATGTGTATATATATATATATATATATATATATATATATATATATATATATATATAAATGCATGTGTGTGTGTGTGTATGTGCAAGTATAGTACACAGGTCCGTGGCGCTATCTTTAGTTAGTTTTAGTTTGATAGGCTGCAGCTGAAAATCAGCGCCGTGCGTCCGGACTTTCTAACTCGGACTCATATCAATTGCTGAGCTACAGACCTTTTCTACATTTTATATATATAGGTAGTAAGTTTAGAAATTTTCATTTATAATAGTTTGAGTTTGTTTATAAATAATTGTAATTTTTGTTTATTTTTTGTTTATGATTGATTGCAATGTCGAATAAATTTCTTTTCTTTCTTTCTTATATAAACTTATTAGCAAAGCCCCGCGGGTTCAGTCACGTAGATACCGATCTCGTGGCAGAGGAAAGTCGACTAAGTCGGACTGTAGATTTGTTTTAGTTTAAAAAAAAGTTTTATTACACTTAGTTTTTATGGCTATACCTATCAGATTCTTAGATACACACTAACATTTTTTTTATTGCTGACAGATTGGCGCTTGACTGTGATCTCACCTGATGGTAAGTGGTGAAACAGTTTAAGATGGAAGCGCGCTAATCTGTTAAAAGGCGAGATACCCCTTACGGTTTCTACACAGCATCGTACCGGAACACAAATCTCTTTGTTTGGCGGTATGTTTTTGCTGGTAGGGTGGTAACTAGCCACGGCCGAAGCCTCCCACCAGTCCAGACTCAGACAAATTAGAAAATACAATTTCTTAAATTCGTCCTAACGGGGATTGAACCCGGGAGCTGCGCTAGCAAAGCGAATACTCGCACCACTGCTCCAGCGAGGCCGTGGGCCGTACATTTACAATCTAATCAATATATAGATTTTACTTTACAAAGAATATATATCTTATACATTTTTAAATATTTATATCATTTACGTAGAATGGCCGACATTATCAAATATACTCTTCTAAATTTTTCTTCTAATCTCTTTTTAAATCGCTTCAGTAATTTTAACTTAATAAAATAAAAAACAGTAAAGAAGTATCGGTGGGTCTCATTGGTATCCTTGGAATACGAGCTAACTCAGTCGCAGGCCCAGCTATAAAGGTCGCTATAATTTTCTTTAGATTGACATTTTAAAATTTTGAAGCGAATGTCCGACTTTAATAATTTAAAAAGTATTTAACAGGCAATGAAAAGGTCTTTAATAAAACGAAAAAAGGTAAGGATGAATACAGATTATGGTATGATTATTGTCGGCACTAACTTTTAAAATGTAAAAAGTAGTTATAATGGCATAAAAACAGTAATGAACACATATGGAACTATGGAATTTTTTGTCGATATAATTACCTTCTATAATATCGTAAAACATTTTTTTCTATCTATTTATATTTATCCCTATTTTTTTTTTTGAGAAAGATACATAGCCTACGTCGCTCAGTCAAAATGAACCTTTCTAATGGTGAAAAACATTTTGAAACCAGTTCAGCAGTTTGTGTGTGAAAATGTTACAAAGATACATACATACTTAAATACAAAAACACAAACTTTTCCTCTTTATTATATTAGTTTAGATAAAGGAAAGCTATGCTATCATCCCAGACTATACCATCACATACTAATGGCTAATCATACGCAATAAAATTTTTTTCCCATTGACCTTGCAATATTACACCAAAACGATAATTTTGGGATTGTTTTTGGTGGTAAAACCAATAATAACATTTCACATATCACTTACACATATCCTGTATATGTGTAATGTTATTCTACCCCATAAATAGTGGTTAGGACCTGAAACAGCTAATAATACAGCAATCAGCTGCTAAAAGATATACACAAAAAATCTTTAGTATTCAAAAGATGAAGTTTTAAACGAATAAGTTTTTATTAACCTTGCCTTTACTTTAATGCACACCATAGACGCAAATTACTGAAATTGGTTGTGTTTTTGTATTATCATATTCTTTACAATCTATATACCATTAGAAATATCGTAAGTAGCATAAGTACCTATTGTACTTTATTGAAAAAGATATATTAATTTATTTATTTAATAAATCCACAGCTTCATGTTAGGTATAATATACAATACAATTTTATTTAAACATGAGCTAGCTAGATCAGATGGAAAATAAGTACGGTTACAATTCACTAAATTAATGTATACACATAGATATCAACTGCTTTATTGGTCTAGTGGTTAGCATGTTCGACTACAGACATGAGGTCCTGGGTTGGAGTCCCGGGTCGGTCCAGTTCGAAATCGATATTGAGTTTTCTATTAAGATTTTCTCAATATTTGCCTGTAGTTGGGAAGATGGCGGTGTGATCCACCCCCGTGCCTTGGAGAACACGATAAGCCGCCGGTACTGCGCCTAATCTCTCTCCGGTCGTGTCGGATTCCCGTCACATCAGACTACGAGAGTGAAGGAAGAGAGAATGCACTTGTGTACTATGGTTGCCAATCCTCAGTGGAGCAGCGTGGTGGGTCTATGCTCTTAAAAACCTTCGCTCCTCGGAGTGAGGAGGCCGCGCCCAGCAGTGGGACGTTAATGGGCTGCTATTTACTTACTTTACATAGATATCAACTTTACTTTATAGCATGGAATTAAATAGAAGAATACATTACCATGAAACACAGTGTGATGTCCAGAACATAGTGTTTTTTGTATGATAGGAAGAGGTGCTATAAAAAGTTTATGGTCGCACGTCTTTAAATTGCCTTTATCTACAAAATTATTTGCCATTAAATTTGGTATTATTTTACTAAAACTCAACGCGCAAACAATAACAAGTTTTGAAAGTCACTCATGCACTAGATGAGTACGCGATTACAAAGTTGCAGTAAATTTCATGATAAAGCGGCACTAAGTTAAGTGTTGTCGGACACTCAGCCATTGTTTCCACCGCAAGGTACTCGAAAGTTGTTGAAGGACTGGCGTTTGAGCGTATTTAATTGAAAATATTATTTAATTTGTATAATTGCAGTTGCTTAATATGTAAAATATAATATTGAAGTGAAACTTCTTTCGGCGCATGAGAGAAAACTTTTTACGTATGAAACGCGTGTTTATCGTCACAAATATGTGTAGCGTTTTTTATGCTATCGTTCGAATGTTAAGTAGTTTTAATATTTACAAATAATACGTGGCATTTTAATTTGCCACTCTTCATTTGGTCATTTAATATACTATTTTTTATAAAATAAAAATATTTCATAAATTCTCTATTCTAAATTTTGAATTCAAAACAAAATTTAATTAAAGTGTCATTTTCATTTACAATTCGTCATTTGAGATTTCAATACATTATATGTATTAATTTTCGATACTTTTAATATTTTAATGACAATTAAAGTCATAAGCCTACAGTTATCTGTTCCTCAACGACATACACGCCACACAAGCCTATTTCACGTTCCAAGTAGCCGTAATTCGTACAGTAGTAATTCGGTCGCTTGTCGGTTACCACTAACCTATAACAATCGATTTGAAGACGTCGATCCTTTTTGTACATCTAGAATCACTTTTAAAAAGTTAATTAAAAAAAACACATTATAACCCAACACAACACACGCACCTAAACAAACACAACACTACACATCACTTACACATACATGCAAGATTATTTTAAGCGATTAATTATATATATATTATAACACAAATTTTGCAAATTATGATACCATTATTGTATTAATTGTAATACCATAGGTCTTTTCCACTTAGTCTAAGTTAGGTGTAAATAAAGTAAATCCGATTTGGCTTAAGTACTAATAAAACTTCTAGTGTATGTTTTTACCCAAGATGAAGCTGTGGTTTTAGTAAAAAAATAAATAAATAAATAAATAATTGCAATTATATTGCAACATGTGGTTATATACGTAAGTAAGTAGCAGCCCATTAACGTCCCACAGTTGGGCACAGGCCTCCTCACTCAGAGGAGCAAGGGTTTTTAGAGCATACACCCACCACGCTGCTCCACTACGGATTGGCAGGCATTAGAACACAAGTACACTCTCTATTCTTTCACTCTCATAGTCCGATGTGATGGGAATCCGACACGACCGGAGAGAGATCAGGCGCAGTACCGGCGGCTTATCGTGCTCTCCAAGGCACGGGGGTGGATCACACCGCCATCTTCCCAACTACAGGCAAATATTGAGAAAATCTTAATGTAGTAATAATGTAGTCGAACATGCTAACCACTAGACCAATGAAGCAGTTGATATCTATGTGTATTAATTTAGTGAATTGTAACCGTACTTATTTTCCATCTGATCTAGCTAGCTCATGTATAAATAAAATTGTATTGTATATTATACCTAATATGAAGCTTTGGATTTATTAAATAAATAAATTAATATGTCTTTTTCAATAAAGTACAATAGGTACTTATGCTACTTACGATATTTCTAATGGTATATACACTCTCTATTCTTTCACTCTCATAGTCCGATGTGACGGGAATCCGACACGACCGGAAAGAGATCAGGCGCAGGACGTGCTCTCCGATGCACGGGGGTGACATCGCCAACTTCCCATCTTCGAGCAAATATTGAGAAATTCTTAATAGAAAACTCAATATCGTTTTGAATTGGCCCGGCCGGGGACTCGAACCCAGGACCTCATGTCTGTAATCGAATATGCTAACCACTAGACCAATGAGGCAGTTGGAGTTATATTAAAGCGAAATTGTTGCTGATATTGTTCGTGCCGTTATTTTGAAATAAGTGAAAATAGAAAACGTAATGGCAAACTGATAGATTCTCAGCGCGCTGTAGCGTGGTCCCTAACGATTTTGATTCCTCGGCTCCGAGCAGTAACGCGAATTTGATGAGCTCGCTAGCGATGCACGAGTCTCAGATTTGCAATCGTCGATATTCATTCAACCGCAAAAGTTAAGTATATTTCATTAGGAACTATTATGTACACAGATTTATTTTTGTATGTTTATCATTTAACAAAAAAAAAGTTAAAAGTGCGTGTATACAAAGTACGCATGTCAGAAGTGAAATTTCTTTGGCAAACTAATTTTTATTTCTTGACTATATTTATACAAATGTAAAACTTTAGTTTTCCGAGACTTAGAGGAAGGGAAGAAGGAAGATATGTTTGGAATTTAATTGTCATTAAAATATTAAAAGTGTTCAAAATTAATACAAATAATATATTGAAATCTCAAATGAGTTATAAATATTTTATGTTATTGATTAAATTTTGTTTTTGAATTAAAAATTCAGGAACGAGAATTTATGAAATATTTTTATATTGTATGTAAAAAATTACATTCTTAGACCTTCAAACGAATTAGTATAGAAAACGCTGCACATCTTTGTGACGTTTATCGCGCGTTTCATCCATAAAAATTTTACCTTCATGCGCCTAAAGAAGTTTCACTTCAAAAACATTACGCAAAAACAAAGAAATACCGATAAATTTAAACAAAAATGGCCCTTGATATTAAAACATTTTATAGATTAAAACATTTGCCTCTAAACTAGAAAAAGCTTGTATTTTAGTCGACAAACAAATATAAATTCTTATATAAATATAATTATGTATTTATTTGTCCATAATATATGTGATTATAAATTACTTTTATTTTGTAAATTAGATTGTAATAAATACAATTGCGAATGTATAATTAGAGAGAGTTAAATTTGAATAGAAATTCTACTTCAAATAGCTCAAGAATAGAAAAAATGTGACTTTCTAACCATGTTTTATAAATCCGTAATTTTAATGTAGTAATTGTGTTATAGAAAAAGTATTATAAGCAGTAAAATAATCATCATCTGTAAACTTGTCAATTAATCAATTAAAAATCAATGTATTATGTATTATTTATTAAATTAAGTCTTTTACCGTAACAAAACTTACCTTATAACATGATGATTGACAATGTGTACGTATTGATATTAAAATTTCAAGCAGAAAACTTGATGTGTTCGTTTTTATCGATGGGGAAGAGATGTTTATTATCTTAAAGGTTCATCAAAGATGGAATCGACAATAAAGAGTACGTTAGTGGAATAGAAATAGATAGATATAGCAAAGCCTATGTAAATCATATGGATATAAGTCTTAATTTTTACATTAATCACATCTTTTTTCAAGTCCCATTCAAATTTCAACTATCATTCTTTGACCTATTAATATTGCTTTAATAAAAAATTATTATGGTTAAGTCATAAACTACGCAATGATATTTTACACGAGGTATTATACTGATTGAAATATGTGTACTCAACATTCAAGATTAATAACAAAATTAATTTTCGTACTGAAGTGTGTACTTTAATCACGCACCCATATCGACATAATTTGTTTTGCGCTCTAAATGTAATGATAATATATTACGAAACACCATTTAATCAAATTACATTAACAAAAGCGACGTCGAAATAAGTTTTGTGTACAGAAATTTTCATATACAATTTGTGTTTCGTGGATTATGTTATACAATGTAACCGTGGGATGATACAATCTTACTTGTTATTTTATATTCAGAAGACTTTCGTAAGATGTTTTTTATCTTTTTACAGACTTATATTAACTGAGTAATTTCAATATTTATTATCCCTTCGCTTGTGTGAAAATAATGAGTAATCTGTCCGATGTAAATCGAGTTAAATTAAGTCGCTTGTCCCGCCCCGCACTGACGTTTTTTGCGTCGATTGTCCCGCGGGTTGATTGACGCTAAAGTGGATCTTGGGACTTAAATGTTCATGAAAGACTACCAAATGTTCTGATTATTATGTTTGCTAATAGTTAAACTATACAATGTTATCTTTTGTTTATTAAATTAAGCCTCTGATGTACCGTCATGTTGCGCTAAACATTGAGATCAGAAAAAAATCCGTCTTGTATTTATAGGCTCATATGCTAAAAATTGAAGCTTACTTCAAGGGTTTTCATTGTTATTCACATCACTTATATAACCAAAAACACAAATAATCACCAATAAACACTAACAGTTTATAAGAAAACTTTAACGACCTTCAACGCGACACATGCACCGTTAGTAACAGTCACTTTGTAACTGATTTACTTTTTGTTTTTCTTTTGTCTGGGGTTATCATTACGCATATTTTGTTACGGCAGTTATCGAGAAGCGAAGTAGATAATACACATTATGACTTAAAAAGAAAGAGATGCATATATCTACTTCAAAATGATTAATAATTTCAACTTTTTGAAGTAGATTAGATAGTATGTTTTGCTTTGTCTGCACACACTTTTCTTTTTTTCATGTAATTATAAGCGATTTAGATCTTCGGTAATTGTTTTGGTTGTAAGGTATTATTATATATTTTGTTATTTTTATGTGTTAAATGTATTGTTTGTTTCCAAAAAAAAGCTAAAATAAAAAAAAAAACAATCGTATCATGTCAACTAGTAGGTGAACCGGGCAAGAGTTGTGAGTAACGTCAATATTTTTGACGGCCTTATTGACGCAGTGGAGCGAATTCTAGCTTTGCTAGCAAAGATCCAGGGTTCGACCCCAGAACGAATTTCTAATTTGTCTGAGTCTGGACTGGGAGGCTACGGCCGTGGCTAGTTACCAGAAACGCAAAGACCGCTAATCAAAATGTAATACAAAAAAAACTTAAAATTTGAATTTAAACTTTCTTTCTTTCAAGATCGTGTCCTTTGGTGCCTGCATGGTTTTTCCTCACCAATACCATCCATCCTGTTCGGTCCTCGGCTTTCTTCATGGTGTCAACAAATGGCAGACCTGTAATGGTCTTTTACCCTCCACCTTGCTAGTATTTATCAACTTAAGTTATTGGGCTGCAATGTGACCAAAGTGACTGAGAATAGTTGTGCTCTTTCTTAATAGGGATATGCTCAATCACTCACGACTAATAAAGATTTTATCAGATCCTGAAAATACTACTGTAAAATAAATATGTGTATACTTATACATAGTGGGCTGTACATTATCAACAAATGCAAATTGCTAAAGTCATCAATTACCTGCCTCTTGGCAGCGGCACATTTTTGCCTTCGGGCACCTTGGCACGTCTCCAGGTTCGTGCATTTTCCAGATATCATACCTCATAACTTTTTATACTATATAGCAATGCTTCTATTAGTTGAAAAAAATATTAGAATATGTTAACAGTATAATGACAGTCTTGGTAGTGGCAGTTTCGGTTCCGTTAGTATTTTATTTATTTGAGAAACCCTTGAATAGATAATATATATAGATATTTTCTTTTCACCTGTTTAGTATTTATATTTCTTGTGTAGTGTACAATGGATCTATCTATCTATCACAATGTATCATCTACCTAAGTCAAAAACGAAAAGGCACTTTTGAATCGTCAGCAGTCTGTCCGTTGGTAACAAATGTACCACCGGTTGGGAAAGTCGAATCCGCTGACAATAAACCGGCAAGAAACACTGCGGTTACTCCTTAAAAAGTAGTTTTTGTAGGTTACAATGTGTTTAGCTTTCATGTGCAACTGAAATCAACTCTAAACATCTTTGTTGCTTAAATAATCTCCAACATTATATATGCCTTTTGTAAAAGGACGTTTTAAACATATTTCTTAAAACTATGTGGAGGCAAATAGTGATTCGGATATTTTATCAAAAATGCGGATGCTCAACCTGACAAATGATTTCTGGATCTTCTTCACATAAAGTATAGCATTAAAGTTTGTTTTTATTTCTTGTAATAAAACTGTGTGTTTGCTCCTTTTCCTGTATAAATGAATATTATCACGTATATATAAAATATTATTAAACATATATTGCCACGGTAGTGTGAGAATTAACAGGTCTTTGAATGTTTCTCTTAAGGAAACGAGTGATTCCAGTTGATATATGGCACGTATTGCTCTTTTCTGTAATATAAAGATAGTTTCAAATTCCGCTGCCCCCATAACAGTATGCTATACACATAATGCTATGAAAATAAACAAAATACACCATTTTAGCAGTTTCATCATTCTTACTTTTCTAACAGCAAATGCAGTTGAACTAAGTTAGCTTGCCAGGGTCTTAATATAGTTACCCCACTGAAGCCCAGAGTCTAAAGTTATTCCTAACTTTCTAATATAATCAAGTAAAACTTCAAAAAAACCTTTATTCAAGTAGGCTTTTACAGCACTTTTAAATATAATTTTTCCATATATTATTTCAAATGTATGACTGATAATATTAAAGAACGACTTTGAATGTAAAGGTACGAGGATTACTTCGCGGCCTGTTTTGAGAAGAGCCCACAACAAACGGGTGTTGCTTTTTTATCATCTTAATAATCTTTCAAATTGAAATACATACGACTTACATTTCAGTTTTTTTTTAATATTTTTTTTTAATTATCTTGAAAAGGCTTTCTGGAAGTTTAGTAGAGAAACGTATACATCCACCTTTAAATAAAGTATTAATTTTATGCAGCCTCTAGAATTTACAGCAATTTAATTTTTATTGCTTAAGTTATATTAGTTGCAATCATTTTTTGTCTGAAAGAAATATGGCAAATCCAAAACTGATAGAGGTATATTGTTAAAAATGCTTAACTCAATCCGACAAGTGATTTCTAAACCTTTTTCATCCTAAAATATGGTATTGCAAGTTTGATTTCTTTCGTATTAAAAAACAAAACCTGATCTAGTTAGACTCTTTAAGAACCATAAGCTTTATTTTTTATTAAGACTGTTTAATTTAATTTAAATACTCAACAAGACTATACTCATTAGAATAATTGTTATTGCTAATATGATCTTTTTTCTTTAATGTTATTGCCAAATTTGTTCTTCCAGTTTAACGCCTTAGCTTCACAGCCAATCTGCATGAATTACACATTTGGATAGCTTCCCTAATAGCTATGAAGATAAGTTACAATTATATGTGTGTAAAAAAAATTAGTATGTAAATAAATATTAATAAAATGAACGCGCTATCATAAGACAGCATAAACAATATACTATATTGTTTTAAAACATGCGTTTTAAAATTTTGTCTGTTTATTTATTTGTTGGGGCTAAACTCAGAAACTGCTGCATTGATTTTGTGTAGATTTTATTAGAATAATCCTTGATAAGTTTTAAGTTCTCCTCAACACTTAAAGCTTAGTTAGAACTTTGTTACATTTTAAAATCATTCGAAATGAAATGTGTCGCATTTAATAATTTTGAGCATTTTTCTCAGTAGAATTAATTAATTTTAAGTAATCAAACAATTAGTTGTCTTCATCATTAGCAAAAATAATTCATAAATGTAAACATAAACATTAATAGATATTAATACGCGGTTTGGACTAATTAGAATTATACAAACTTTATAGAAATACACAAATATATTAGTCATGCTTTCATTGTTAATTAAAATATAACCCTTCTGCAGTTTTGTTATACCATATGTCGGAGAATAAGAGAGAGAAGGAAGCATAAAGCATAGGAGCGTAGGGTTCTCCGCCGACATCGTCATTAGTGGCATCCATAATTCCATACTGTGGGCGTTGATGGGTAATGTTGGTGTAATCAAACACATTATTAATTAACTCAGATTATAATATTCAATCATTTAATGTTCCCGATATCAATTTACACAAACTCAATAATTATAATAACTAGGAACGTGACAGTTTCAAAAGTCGACCGCACCGACGGGCCGTCACCCGAGAACTACAGAGAGACGCGCGCTGGACTGACACTTATTGACTCTGCTCCACGCCGATAGACAGATGGCGCCAGCGTTCCACAGACTATTGCATTCCGACACATATATATATTTTTACAATGTATATTAAAAGGCTTATTTATTGTAAAATAAAGATGCGAAACTAAATTATAGTCGGACCGATTTATTTTTGTTGCCACAAAAGTTGTATTTCACTTAGTTTTTATTACTTCCTTTCAGATTATTAGATACACACTTACATTCATAATTTAATCAATATACAGCTTTTACTTTACAACGATTAAATATCTAGCTAATAAGTTTTTTGACTCGTAACATCATTTACGTAGAATGTCCGACATTTCTAAATTTAAAAATACTGTACAGGTATTGAAAAATTTTGATTTCAAGTAGGTAATGAAAGAATTTTTTAAATCGCTCCAGTAATTATTGACTTAATAAAAATAAAAACCGTAAAGGTATATCGGTGGGTATCATTGGTATCCTTGGAATATAAGCTAACTCACCAGTCGCAGGCCCAGATAAGAGATTGGCGTTTTAAAATTCGTTATATCTTTTGAATGAAATGTCCGATTTTATTTATTTTATTTATTTATTACTTTGGTACACCACAATATTACAAAATAAAAACAGATATACAACTAATACAATGCAGAGTACAATAGGCGGTCTTATCGCTTGGTAGCGATCTCTACCAGACAACCTTTGGTATAGGAGTAGTTGTAGCAGACAGTGGTGGGTGGTATATAACTATAGACCTACATACAAATAACTACATCCTAATACGTAGAAAAATATACACAACTAACTATAATAATATATACATCTTGACCCATAAATATACTAATAAATACAGTATATATATAATAGATTAAATATAAATAAGCAAAAATATATATAATAAAAAAAAAAATTAAAAAAATAAAAATAAAATAAAAAGTCGTCTATAGCTGCTGCAGATAGTGTTCTTTTAGTAAGCTCTTAAAAATGTGTAGTGATCTTGACTGCCTTATTTTCAGGGGGAGTGAATTCCACAAATTCGTAGCTTGAACTTGAAAAGATTTATGAAAATAATTTGTTTTACAAATAGGAGTCTTTAGAATAAGCTGACGTGATGATCGTAGTTGCGATTGCTCTCCAAGAAAGTTGAACATATCTTTAAGATACGAAGGCGTTTTCGGGTCAAATAGCACACAGTACAGAAGAGAAAGGATATGTGTATCCCGGCGACGGCGTATAGGAAGCCACTTGAGCTTTTGACGAAAGTCTGATATATGGTCATATTTACGTAGGCCAAATATGAACCGAATAGCAAGATTTTGGAGACGCTCAAGTTTGTTAAGTTGGTCCTCGGTCAAGTTGACATAGCTTGCATCAGCGTAGTCGAGAATGGACAGAAGAAGAGAATGTGCAAGCATAATTTTGGTAGGAATCGGTAAAAGAGATTGCAGACGTCGCAGTGAACGCATTGTAAGAAAAATTCTCCTACTAAGCTCCTTAATAT